>QLOH01001031.1:0-192585 GCA_026901365.1 Sesbania bispinosa
TTAATTATGATATTACTAGTTGTAGTTTGTTAGGATAGAGGGGTAGAATAAGGGGAGCCAAAGTAAATAGGATTAGTTAGGGTAGCTGGTTAGCTGAGGATAATCAATTAGATAAACAGAGGGAAAGAGTAGAAAGGAGGCATTCAGAAGATTAGAAAGTTTGTTTGAAAGAAGAGAATCTTTGTAAAGGGCCTTGGAGGAAAATCCTCTCTCATTATTCATTTCCTTTGTTTGCTCCTATTATTTGTTCATTTCTCTTCTATTCTCTGGGTCCAAAACAATAAGTCCAACCTGCCAGATCTCACATTAGGGAAGAAATGGATAGGTTAATGGTGTTCTTGAAGAAAGTGACCACAATCAGAGCCTACAGCCTTTTTTGTTAGATTCCAGTAATTCTGATTTCTGAGATCAAGAAGAATATTGACAGGATAGTCATTACTTGATGCAAATAAAAAAAATATAGCAATACCTTTTCATTTTCATCCTGTTCAAGCTTCGTATTCTGAATGATAACCATTGGAGGCCAAACTATTTCATGATCTTTCTCTTCTTCTTTTAAACCTTTCCATTTACCAAATACTTCACCTGCTGGAATTACTGAAGTGCCCCTTCTGCGCAATTCCTCATCCAAAAGTTCAGCAAGCTCCCTGTGCATCTTCACCCTTTTTGATCCCTTTGTCTTGGCATGTGTCATCAGGGGCTGCAGCCCTCTGTACCAATCAATAGCACCAGGACCACCTTGACAAGCTGGACAATGCCACTGTCTTTCTGGTTCATTTATCTGTTCAACAGTCAGGCCATCCAAAATCTCAAAGAATTTCCTAAACCATCTAATCTTCTTACGAGTCTCATGGCTCTTTTGACTAGCATCTGAATCATAGTCATCACTCATCAGATCATCATCACTATCTTCCAAAGCATCACAGTCATCCTCTCTCTCATCATCAACATCATTATCATTATTCTTTTCAAGATACTCTGGTACAGTTTCATCCTTTACATTAGACTGCATTGAACCGGTTCTAGATTGCCAATTCCAGCCATGCTCCAGCGGAGGCCGGATTAAAGGATTAGATGTCGCATTGTTGTATTCATATCCACTTGTAGCTAACTGGGGCCTTCCATTTCCTCTACCAGCTGGTCTCTTACAGTTAGCATTTTGTGCCTGCCAGGGATTTCCAGAAGCTCTTCCAACTCCATGATTCCGCATGCCTGGCTTTTGAGCCATATCTGTATTCCCCCATGCCCTAGGATTAGAATTATGGGCTTGAGGACCCCATGATTTTGCAGCACTGCTTCCAGCTCTGTTCTTGGATTTCTTAGCATATACCTCCCATTCACCATCATCTTGTCCTGAGTCTAGGTTAGTTTCAGCAATACCCTGAGTCAACTGCTCAATTTTGTTTGAGATTCAGTTACGCCCTTTCCTTTGGATGAGGAATCATCATTAGTAAAAGGTCTCCCACCCCCTCTTCTTGAACTCATTTGTATGTGCTCGGTTCTGGATCATTATTTTTGACAGTCAAGCATAAACAATAGAAGTAAAGCACATAAAGAACCATAAAACAGAAGAAAGACAAAAATATCAGTTAATTCATCAAATAGACTGAACAAGGAAAAAGCTACTTATATAAAGAGAAATCTTAACCAACAGCAATAGTCACGAGTAAAAACATCCACAAAAAAAATCCAATCACCAAAAAATAACATTCTCAAATAAAGAGCATAACCAACACTTCATTATGAGCTCAGCACTTGGAAAGACAGAGATACGCAGTAAATAAAAAATAACTGATGAGGAATGTCAATGCAGTACTACAAAGAGACCAAGGCAATGTGGGAACAAAGGTAATGCTTTCACAGGGAGAAAGTATTAGTTGTGGTACAAACACACTACAGCAAAATCTTCAGATAAATGAAGCTATCCATCATGTAACAGGTCAAATGTTAATAAACAAGGAGGCAAAGGCTATTCCACATAAAGATTAGCAACCGAGTTCTTCATTAAAATTCATCAAGATTTTCTTTCTTTTGTACGGTTAGAGACTTGTATACATACAACCAAGGCTCAATTTGAAAATTTATAGTGTTCAAAGAAGTAAAAACTTAACCCTAGAAAAGCTGCATCCTTTAGGAAGACCTAAATATTGTTATCAGTCTTGGCTTTCATTTTACTCTGCTCCATCACATCCAACCAAAACGCAAACGCTGTTAACGTAAACTGTGCCGAAAATCTTCGCCACAAACAAACCCATTCCATTAAAAAACAAGAAACAAGACAAGAGAGACAAACCCATTTCATTTTTCATGTTCTAATTTTATTGTAGTACAATTATTTTCATTTTCTTTGGAGATAAGCATGCAAAAGGCGCAGAAGCTTTAAGAACATAATCATCCACGCAAGAACCAATGCAGGTAAAAGAAAGCACATAACAAAAGACAAAGCGACATCGTATCGACATAAAGACGATATCTGAGCTGATGAGAAATGAGAAGGTGGTTAGAAAAATAGAGACGAAAGTAAAAATGGGTAAGGAAGGAAGGACTCACCAGTGATCCTAGGCAGATCGCCCGTAGAAAATGAGAGGGAGGAGAGTCGGTTGAGAAGCACGCGCCAACACAGTAGTGGAGAGTGAGGGCTAAGACGAGCGAGGGAGTGAGTGAGGGAGTAACAGCCAAAGCGTAAAGTGCGGGGCAAAGAAGTTGTGGGAGGAAGGGAAGACCAAGGTCTAATATTGGGATCCTTGTGTCGCGGACTTGAAAATTTTATGAAATTTAATTTATTGTGTACAAAATAAAATAAAAATCTGAAAAATCAAATATTCGTAGTACGGATTAACTTAGAGACGAAGGAGACAGGGAGCGATGATACAAAGAAAAGCGTTGGCTGTATTTGAAGTTTGAAATACAATACCCAATTACCCATTTATTTATTTACTTACACCAGATGTGTTGTGAATGATATCTTATTTTAAGCGTTAACTGTGTTTTTCTTCCCTAAAATATGACTTATTTATTTTTTTATTGATTTTGGTCTTTTATTTTTTAAAATAACGTTATTTTGGTCCTTATCGTTAGTTATATATCATTAAGTGATGACATAGCAATATTTCCTATACATTTTGCTATGAATTTTCCTTCACTTTTTCTTGTAATTTTTATAATTCAAAGAAAAATTTATTAATATTCTAAAATTTATGGAAAATTTATTATAGATTTTTTAAAAAAAAAAGTAAAGAAATTTTATAACAGCATTTTTATGTAAAATATTTTGTGGGTTTTTGGAAATTTACTACAAGTGATTTTTTCAGAGAAAAAATTGCAAGGAATTTCCTATGAATTTTTACCCAGGAAAAGTCGTAGTGGAACTGTGAGAGTGACTTAATGAAGTATAGTTACACAAGAGAACAAAAAACACGTGATTTTTTAAAAATGGAGAACCAAACCCAATGAAAAAATAAATGAAGAACCAAAACCAAATTTCACTAAATTTACAGGGACCAAAAACATATTTAACCCTAATTTTAATGTATATTACTAAAATTTTATAATAAAATTAACTTATAATATAATCATATATTAATTAGTAAAATATAAAGAGGATATTGTTATTATGTTTACAGAAAATAGTATCTAATATATCATTAATATAATTATAAATTTAAACTATATTGAGGTTTGAGATCCTACAACTCAATCACTTTAAACCTATATAAAGTATACGGAAGAGCTCTTGTTGTAACATCCCAAAATTTAGAAATTTAGAAATATACTTTAAATACGTATAATTATATTTCGAAAACGTTAGCTGTAAAAATAGAAGTTACATAATAATAATAATAGTAAATATTAATATAGATGTATTTATGAGATACTAATAATATAATATTATAAATATTAGGAGAGACATCAGATTATTAAGATCCGAATCAAATATGTTTATATTGAATATAATAATAATATTATTAAGAGATAAATCATAAGATTGCAATTAACATTAATTGTTATAAATATAGTAATTATTATATTAATAAAATAATATCAAAATTAATAATGATAATCTTATGAGAGAGATATGGTTGGTATTTTAAATTAGGATAAGGTTTTAAAATAGGAATACTCAGATCACAAGGATTAAGGGTAAGAATCAATACAAATTTAGGATAAGATCTAATTATAAAATTTGAATTTAAATTTGAATGTAGATGGATAAGTACTCTATAATATCCTAATAATTCCTAATGAATAAATAAAATAAGATTTATAAAAAAAAATAATATCATTATATTATTATGTTTCAGAAAAAGATAATATTTAATGGGTGGGTAGGAGTAGGCCCAACTCTGTTAGATATTTAAATAGGGGGAGGGTTATCTACTTCACCCTATTAGCTTTAAAATGTCAGATAACCAAACCCTATGAGGAGAGAAGCAACTTCACAAGGAGGAGGTACCGCAGAGTAGATCAGCAATAGAGTTCTATCTTGCGTTTCTGATCGTCAACTCTAAGGCACGGCGGGGGAAAGGGTGTTGTTTGTATGTGCATGTGGGAGTGCTTGGGTAGTGAGGGCAACCATAAGACCCTCTAAGACTCTAAATTCGAAATTGATATATATATATATATTGAGTATTGTATGATGAAAACATGTTGATTGATGATTAATTCTGTGAATCTTGGTGAATCTTGATTGAATTAGAAGAGGGTAGTGAGAATTACGAAAAGGGGTAAATAAGGGTTGATGATTTGGGGATTTGGATGAATTAAATGTGATAAATCATGTTAAAGATTGATTATTTCATTGAATTTGTTTGATAAAACGTGTTGGATTGAAGTATAAACCGTGAGGATTGAGTAGGGATTGAACAAGGGGGTCAAAAAGGGGCAAAACGCAGTACAGTCGCGTTCTGCGACAGTTGCGCTGCAGCGTAAGTGAAGCGTGGCTCTCTGGAATCTGGGCTGCAACTTGCGCTGCAGCGCAAGTGAAGCGCAGCTCGCAGATTTCTGTTTTTGATGTAATTTGATGAGTTCTTTGCAGAGTAAGGATGATTTTCCTTAACACATGAATTTGAGATTGATATGTATTTAATATAAGTGTTATTTTATGGAATTGAGAGATTTAAATGGATGTTTAAAGTGTATTGATTGTGGTTTGAGTATGATGATATTAATATCTCCCTTGATGTTAGATGTCTATATTGTTAAGATGTATGATGACGATGTATTGATGTATTGAGTGTATGAGGTATGTGATGTGTGATGATAATATATTTATGTAATGAGCATATGAGGAATGAGGTGTATGATGATTATATATTGATGCATTGAGCTTATGATGATGCTTGATGATGCTTATGATGATTTATGATGATGATGCTTATGATGATTTATGATGATGATGATTGATGATGATTTTGTAATGATGATAACTATGATTGATGATGTGTGATGATGTTGATGATGATGATGTATATAACCTTACGATATTGATTATGCCTTGAGCATATGAGGTGATATCTGAGTTGTGCGGGGCCCAACGAGGGGGTACAACTCAGGAGGTGAACTGCACGGGCCCAACGAGGGGGTGCAGAGGCCATGATGGGACGTTCGATGCACAGGCCCAACAAGGGGGTGCAACCTAGGGATGATAGAATTGCACGGGCCCAACGAGGGGGTGCAACCTATCGGTTTGTGTGGTGACACCGGTGGACCATCATTGGTAACAACTAGGGTAATTGACGAGGTGCGCCCATTGTGTGGAGTTCCAAGTCATGATCCTTGGGGTGATGTTGATGAGTTTCGGTGTGCATGATTATGGATGAACATACATTGCATTAGATGATGAAATTGAATTATATTATGATGATATGAGTAATTTTAATGATATGAGCATTATGTGTTGAGCGTATAGAATGTGTTTCTTGGTGATCTTCAATGTGTGATTTATATATACTATGATGAGAATATCGATGATTTGATATATGATGAATTATTGATGATTATTATATGATGAGTTATTTGAGGTTTGAGTATGTGGTGTGATTAATAATGATGTTGTGCTATGTGTGGGTGAAGATAGGGTAGCCTTCTGCGTTCATGTATGGGTTGGTATTCTTTTCCTCACCGTCTTTTTGTGGTTAATTTTACAGGTGATGATGATGACACATCAGGTGCCGAGTATTGATTAAAAGGGGTGTCGCTCAGATACTTATGACATCAGGGCTTGATATTAGGGGTTTTATTTTATGTTTCTATTTTAGGAAGAGATTATGTAAACTGTTTTAAGTGTCTTACGTGGCTAAAAGTGATATTTTAATGTTAATTTGTGTGGTAGTGTTGTTTTAATTACTTTGGAAACCCTTTGACTTTAATTTCTATTTTAGAGTTGACTTTAAATCGAACGATGTTTTAATGAGAGAATATGAACCTTTTTACCCAACGTGGTTCGTAATTTTTCTAAGTCTTCCGGTTGCTGATTATATATGAATTCGGGGTAGAAGGGTGTCACACTTGTTGGAAGAGCTTGCCCCGCCATAATGTCTCACGATAAGTGCAAGACTGTCATCCGTAAAGGGTACTTGTGATTCATAAAAAAAGCACTTTATTAAAATGATAATAAAAATCTAAAAAACGCAAGTGAGAAAATATGACATGGGTATTGGGAAAATAATTTTAATAGAGTAACTAGATTAAATAAATAGAATATATAAGAGAGATGGTGAGTGAAAAAATTAATGAATAAAATAGAGAAAGAAATTATATATTGGATAAATACTTTAAATTTAATGTGAAACAACATATTTATTATATTTCTTAATATGTGATCTTCATCAAACTTTTGGTAGATCCCAATGGTTGTGACGACGATGATTCCACGGTGGGGCAGGTGTACCTGCAGGGACTCCGACGCTCAACGTAAGATATCGATTCAGCAGAATAACAATATATTGAATGAATGCGTACCTGGGGATATAAAATCCGGGGTATATATAGAGAGAATTTGGCGGGAAAGTTTGTTACGATGAGTAACCATTATTCCATGCGTCCGAGGTAACGCGCTGGTTTGAACGTGGTGTCACGCGCCTAACATAGTCGAGATGTCGTGGTATGCTTGTGTCGAACAGTGTCGAGGTAAACAGTCGTAGCTGTATGGTGGTGCATTCGCGGTTGTATTAACTTAGGATGTCACGATAGGGTCCCTTAGGATTCTGGGGAATATGTGTCGGGATGTCGAGCTCGTTTCCTCCTCGGTGGTAGTTATGGACTTTCCCCAGAACAGTTGCCCCCCAAGTCGAGCATTTTGGGGTAGAAATGGTCGAGTTCTTCTGTGGCCTTCTCGTGATCTCCCGAGATATCGAGGTCGTGAGGATAGGGTTTTTCCGAGGTGACGTTTGGTCTTACAATTAGCGGTTATTTTTAATTTAAAACCCACGTCTTTTCCAATGCCCACCACGTGGCATAATCCAACGATATTGGGCCCATGGGCCTTGTCGGTTGGCCTAATCCAGACCGTTCAATGATCTCCCGCGCGCTTATAAGGAGTAGAGGGGAAAAAGAGCCCGTTACCTTTCCTCTCGTCTCCTTCGAAAGCTCTCATCTGCGTCTCCTTCCTTCAGCCTCCTGTGTGCACCACCGCATTTAGCTTCTCTCAACTAGTGGGGTCTCTATCATTGAGCTCTTCGTGGTCCTAGCAGCGTATGAATTTTGGAGTGGCCGATTTTTACGAAGAGTTCAAAACCGTTGCAGCCAAAGTTTACGAAGGTACAGATCTCTCCCCTTAACTCTTCTGCTTTTGGTAATGGTATGCACAAGGGCTGCAACTAAAGCACTTGCCGCTAGGAATAGGCGGCAACGTGTTGTTGTAAGTGATGAGCCTGAGGATCCGGACATCCCGGATTTGGTTCCTAGGGCGAGGTGTAAATCCAGGTCGGTGGACCTTTGGAAGATGCAACGAGAATCAGTGCATCAAACTGCTTGTATTCTGCAAAAATGGGTTTATCCCGTGGTGCTTTCTGCTGGGTCCTCCGGGGTTGGCCTCGGTCGTTCCGGGGGTGACGCCATCTTATAAAATTAACGTAGTTACAGGACTTTTGGGCAAGTCCAAGATGGGTAAGCGGAAAGTCCATACCTCTCTGGCTTCGCAGTTCCCCATTCCGAAGGCCCTGGCGTCGATGTCGTGGGTAGACGTGGAAGCCCTAGGAACTTCGAGCATGTATACTTCCGCTGAGTCTTTGGAACTGGGTTTCCGAGATGCGGAGTGGGTGGAACCAGGCAAGGAGGAGGAATGGGACCTGGCATTACCTGGAGAAGATGATAAGATTTGTTCCCAAGGTGACTTGGATGAGAAATTCTTCATTCCGATGTACAAGACAATTTTTGATGACTTGGGGGTGTGGATGCCATTCACGTGGTTCGAGTTGGAGGTCTTACAGCATCTCGAGGTAGCCCCGTCACAGCTGCATCCCAACGGCTGGGCGTTCATCAAGAGTTTTATGATCATATGCCATGTGTTGGGTCTGGAGCTAAGTACCAGCGTTTTCTTCCACTTTTTCCGTCCTTTAGTGCAGAGGGACACCGAGACGAAGAGGTTCTCATGGCTTGCTCTCCGCGCTGATCATGGCGAAAAAATTCTTGAGGTCTACCAAGAGTCTTACAGGAACTTCAAGGACAAGTATGTCTTCGTCGTCCCCAAGGGTGAGGGAAGGCAATCGATCTTCCATGATGACGGAAGGTTGATCATTAACCCGTACTGGAACATCGGGCATTTTCAAAGGGCGTCGAAGGCTTATACTGTCGAATTCAGCACATTGACCCGGGGTGAGCAGTCCGTGGTGGGAGCTATTCAACAATTTGTGAAAGACCATGGGGTGTTGCAAAGTCAATCCGTGATCAGCCAGGGCGGCTTGACTACCCGGGAATTTCTTGGTAATAGTCGAGTCTAATCGGTACTCTCCCCCTTACATTAATGAATTAACTAACCATATTCGTTATGTTTTGCAGTGCCGATGGCGGGACGTGCGCAAGAAAAACTTGCCGAGAAGTTGGCTAGAAGGCAGCTCAAGGATGCACAGAAGAAGGGCGTGCAGTCCGAAACGTCGGGGTTGGAGACGAACGTCGTAGATCCCAATACAAGGAAGCGGCCCAGAGTTCAGATCCCGATTCCCCCTCCTCAAGATAAGTTGGAGGGTCATGGTCTACCTAAGGGGTTTTCCTCCTCGTCCCATCAAGGCGATAGGGGCAAAAGTTCGATGATTTATGGTGTCGGGCTGCCGCCATCCAACATGTCCTCAGACGAGGTGAACAAACATCTGGAAGCCTAGGGGCAGGCGATGTTTGCCGGAAAATCTGAGGAGGAGATCAATAACCTTTTGTCCGCCGCATCGGAGTGGGGAATGAGATTTGCCATGATGTCCCGGTATTTCATGGGTGCATCCCGCGATCTTGCTGCCTTTGCGCCAATAAATGCGGATTTGGAGAAAATGACGGCTAAGCTGGAGGCCGATGAGCTGAAGATGCGGAAGGCCCTTGCCGACGTCCAGCTTTTGTCAAAAGAAAGGGACAACCTACTTGCAAGCAACTCTGACTTAGTGAAGCAGGTGAAATCTCTTACAACTGAGAAGAAAAAGGCGGAGGAGCAGGCCACGACGTCTGGGGAGAAGGTGAAGGGTTTGAAGGAGCAGGTCAAAACCCTTCAGGATGATAATGAGGGTTTGCGACGCAAGGTGGAAGAGACCGAGACCCTCTGGGTTGATGCCGCGGACACGTACTTTTACCTTGCCATCAAGCAGATGAAGTTTTTGAATCCCGACGTGCAGCTAAACACGAAGGGAATGTCGACTCTATACGCGGTTGACGATGGTAAGTGGTATGATGTCCTTCCAACCGGCAGGGTGGAGAGTGCTCCAGGTGACATCGAACCCACTTCTCATCCATTGCATGACATCGAACCCACTTCTCTTCCAATGCTGAGATGGGGTCTCAAGAGTGAAGGGCTGGGATGCCGATTTTGAATTGTAATATTTTATATTTCCGCTTTGTTGGAACAGACTTCGCTTTGGGCGGTTGCACTTGTGGCAATTTATCTTTTTGAAATGATTATGGTCTTTGTTTTTGCTGCTATTTCACGTTCGATTTGTATTCATTATTTCGTTGTTCTAGCATTTTCACGCTCGGGGTTGAATCTGACTAAAATGCGCTCGGGGTTGTACCCGACTCAAATCACGCTCGTTGAGATATTGGAAAGGCAAATTTTATTCCTGCAAAAATTGTTTCATTGGAAAGAGATTTACAACTTTAACTGTAGTACCCGCGGAGCTTGTCCGCGTTCCAAGTTCGAGGTATAGGTTCACCGGGTAGCGTCTCTAGTCAATACGCTCCGGTGCCGGTTCCCGAGACTATCCGGTATGGTCCTTCCCAATTTTCCGCCAACTTCCCTTGGGCAGCGTTTTTGTTGCCGACGTCTACTCTCCGTAAGACCAGGTCACCGTCGTCGTATGCTCGCCGTACAACGGCCTTCTCGTGTCGTCTTGCAGACTGCAATTTGATTGCTGCTTCTCGAACGGAAGCCCTTTCTCTGATTTCTTCAA
Source organism: Sesbania bispinosa (assembly GCA_026901365.1). Lineage (NCBI taxonomy): Eukaryota > Viridiplantae > Streptophyta > Magnoliopsida > Fabales > Fabaceae > Sesbania > Sesbania bispinosa. The sequence continues at coordinate 10,584 of QLOH01001031.1, forward strand.
TCAAGTCAAGCTCCTCTCGTAGTCTTTGGTCATTGAATTGCGGATCATACGCCTGGAGTCTGAGGCTTCGCTCTCCGATTTCGACTGGAATTACGGTGTCGACGCCGTAAGCCAACCTGAATGGGTTTCCCCGGTAGAAGAATGTGGCGTTGTGTGGTAAGCCCATAAGACGAGGGGCAATTGTTCTGCCCAGAGTCCCTTCGCCGTGTCTAGGCGTTTCTTTAGCCCCTTGAGTATTACTTTGTTGGCGGCTTCGGCTTGGCCATTGGTTTGGGGATGCTCGACTGACGAGAACCTGCGCGTGATATGGAAATCCGTCATCAGTTCGCAAAATCCTTTATCCATGATCTGAGTGCCGTTATCGGTTACTAGGGTGTTCGGGATTCCGAATCTGCATAAGACGAAACGATAGATGAATTTTGAGAGATTTTTCTTGGTGAACTTTGCAAGCGGTTGCGCCTCTATCCATTTGGTGAAGTAATCAACAGCAACTGCGAGATACTTCAGCTGGCCGGGAGCCGGAGGGAATGGTCCCAGTATGTCCACACCCCACCATGAGAACGGGCAAGGAGTCGTGATAGACCAAAGTGGTTCGGCAGGGGCTCGGTGAATGTCGGCATGTCGTTGGCATTTTGGGCCCTTTTCTCGACCGGTGAATGTCACTTGAAAATATTGTCGTAGGCGTCTTGCTGTCATAATTAGGCTTAGTGCAATTTTCTCTACCTTGGGGTACCGCAGTTCCGGGCCCTGCAATGCCTTGCTGACGAAGAAAACGGGGTTATGTGTCCCATCTGATTCGAGGACCAAGGCGGTGGCAACGGCTTCATCCGCCACGGAAAGATAGAGGTATAATACTTCTCCGGGATTCGGACTCGACAAGACGGGAGGTTATGCGAGGATAACTTTGATTTGTTGGAATGCGTCTTCACACTCTTGGTCCCACTGAAACATGTTTCCCTTCTTAAGAAGGCGGAAAAGGGGGAGCGCCCGCGACGCGGATCTCGAGATGAATCTCGTCAAAGCGGTCATCTTACCAGTCAACTGATGAACTTCTTTGACTGTTGTTGGTGTCTTCATTTCGAGCACTGCACGACACTTATCGGGATTGGCCTCGACCCCGCGCTCTGTGAGCATGAATCCGAGGAATTTTCCGGCGCGCACCCCGAAGGTGCATTTTTTAGGATTGAGGCGCATGTTGTACTTTCTTAGATGGTCGAAAACTTCTCCAAGATCTCGGATATGGTTGCTATCCGTCGTACTTTTCGCGATCATGTCGTCAACATATACCTCGACAACCCTTCCGATCAAGTCTTGGAATACGGTGTTCATCATTCTTTGATAGGTCGCACCGGCGTTCTTGAGCCCGAAAGGCATCATGCGATAGCAGTAATTTGCCCCCTCTGTTATAGACGTTGTTTTCTCCTGATCAGGACGGTACATTGGAATTTGGTTGTAGCCGGAATATGCATCCATAAAAGAAAGAAGACGAAAGTCGGAAGATTGGTCGACCAAACGGTCGATGTTAGGCAGCGGGTAAGAATCTTTCGGACATGCTTTATTTAAATCTGTATAATCTACACACATACGCCATTTGCCATTAGGCTTTTTCACAAGGACTACATTTGACAACCAAGTAGTGTATTTAACCTCCCTAACAAACCCGACATCGAGTAACTCTGATACTTGCTGGGAAGTTGCTTCTGCCCTTTCTGTTGACATCTTCCGATGTCTTTGCTCCACTGGTTTGATCCGGGGATCGACAAAGAGGTGATGACAGATAACGTTGGGGTCCAATCCTGGCATGTCCGTCGCAGTCCATGCAAAAAGATCATTGTTTTGGCGTATCAGTGTGCAGAGGGCCTCCTCATCCTGGGGTGTCATCCCGCATCCAACGTGCACCACTTGGTGTGCGGTGGTGCCAATCTGAAGGGGTTTCAAATTGCCTTCCGGGGTTGGCCTTGTCTTGGTGAAGTTTTCCCGAAGGTCGAGATCTGCGAGCATCACTCCGGCCGCTGATGGGTGTTCCTGGGCCTCCTCAGCTAGAATGCCTTTTTCCGGCTTAACGATCTTCAGAGATTCCTTATAGCAGGATCTAGCCATCACCTGATCACCACGGAGGGCGATGACTTCACCTTCATCACTCCAGAACTTCATAACGAGATGATAGCCCCGATGGCGTTCAAAGTTGGTCTTCCAAGAATGGCATTGTAAGTGGTGGGGTAGTCCACAACGAGGAATCGGACCTTGGTTGTCTTCGAGAGAGGTGGCTGACCAAAGGTGACAAGTAACTCGACAAATCCATTTGGACGTATCTTGTCCCCAGTGAACCCGATCAGATCGGAACCTCTATATGGAAGCAGATCCGAATCAGGGAGGTGTAGGAGCCTGAAAGTTTTTAGGAACATGACATCGGCGGAGCTCCCCTGATCGATGAAGATTCTCCTGACTTCATGGTTTGCTACGAACGCCGTAATGAGGAGGGGGTCGTTATGACCTGGGATCACAGGGCCATAATCGTCATCCGAGAAGTATAGTGGCGGGAGCTTCCTTTTCAACCCAGTGTGGATGTTTCGGGATGACAAGGAAGATGCCGACAGAACCTCCTTTTGGTTCTTCTTCCTTGAATTTGCCGATTCGCCTCCGCCAGCAAAGCCGCCAGCTATGACGTAAATTACGGGATGCTGTTGGGATGCCGGTTCCCCCGGTGGTGGTGATCTGTGCCTCGATGACGACAGTTGTTCACGGCGTTCTTTCCGGGATGAGGTTGGTGGCGTGTGATCGCGGGATGGTCGTCTGGAAGTGGATCTTTCTCGCCGAGGTGATCGCGTCCTGGACCTGCTGCTTCCCTGTCGGTTGGATTCCTGTCGACGATCTTCATCCCTATAACTCCTCCTGTGGTCGTCATCGCGCCGGGATGAACCTTTGTAGTCCTTTTTAAATCAGTCTAGCTTTCCACGTCGGATGAGTTCCTCTATGGCGTCTTTTAAAACCAGACAATGGTCCGTGTCATGTCCTTGCGACTTGTGGTATATGCAGTATTTCGACTTGTCGGTATCTGGGCCCGCCTTCATCGGTCTCGGTCTCCTCATCCCGGCCTCAAAGAGTTCGACATTCAGAATCTCATTGCGTATCCTCCCCTGGGGCTGGTTCAGGGGAGTGTAAGAAGTGTAGCGGCCTAAGGGCTCCTTGTCGCCCTTGCTGTCCTGCCGGCCTCCCTTGTTTTTCTGCGTCTGATCTTTCTGCGCCGATCCGGGATATGCGTCCTTCGCCTTCAGGGCAAGCTCCTCGTCCTCGAGGCTGATGTACTCCTCTGCGCGGCTTAGCAACTCCTCCATTGAATTGGGTTTTCTTTTTGACAAATCGATCCAAAACGGCGAATGAGGAATGAGCCCATCCTTGGCCAACATGAGTTGTACCCCGGGTTGGAGTCCTTGTATCAGGAGGGCCTCTCTGGTGAATCTGTTGATATAATCTCGAAGGGATTCCGAGGTCCCTTGCCGAATCTGTTTCAAGGATGCCTCGGTCTTTGGCTGTACCTTGCTGGTGGTGAAACTAGTGATGAATTTGCTCCTGAGATCGGCCCATGTGTTGATTGATCGCGGTGGTAACGTCTGGAACCACCTGAGGGCAGTTTTCTTAAGAGAGAGTGGGAAAACCCTACATATGATTGGTCTGGAAGCATTACAAATAGACATTACCAATTCGTATATGTCGAGGTGCTCCAAGGGATCTCCCATCCCGTCGTAAAGTTCTGGAACGGGGATCTTCTCAAATCGTTTATCCACAGGAAAAAGCATTATGCGTTCCGAAAACGGCAAAACGACCTGAATAACCTCATCATCGGTGGCGTTGTGAGATTCCTCGTAGATGTGGGTAACCCTATCCCTGTCCCTAGGACGGGAATTAAAGTGTACTATTTGGGCTGACGCTTGTGGTGAGAGTGCCGGTTGACGTGACGACATCAGACGACGGTTAGGCGGTGGCGAAACGTGGATTTCTTGATTTTGTTGAGTTCCGGATCCGTGGCGCTACGAAGGGTTGCGTTCTGAAGCTGGAGTTCCGCGCAGAATCCGATGATGCATGGCCTCTGCTTGCTTTTCTGTCTCGATCTTCTCAAGGCGGAGGGCATATTGCTCGAGTAACGCCTCTTGACGGCGGATGACGCTCATGAGTTCTCCCCGTGAAGGCTGATCCTGGGGGGAAGATGGCGAAACGGTTCCTACTGGCGGTGGGACTGTGGTCCTGGTGCGAGTTGTCCCCGGATGCGGTGGTGGAATTCCGGCAGTGGCGGAAACGACTCCGGTCCTTGCTGAAAAAACAGCAGGGATGACGGTAGAAGTGACGAGAGGGGCTGAGCCTTCAGTTGCGACTACTTGGGTGGAAGAAGTGCTCCTAGTTCCCACCATGATTTCTTGACAGACGAGCGTGGAGGTTGCAAGAAGGATTCAAGATTCTGGGTTAAGTGCCAAAGATCGAGAAGGAAACTTGTCTTAACCAAGATTTCGTGTTTCCCACAGACGGCGCCAATGATCTTCAGCGAACTTTTGGTAGATCCCAATGGTTGTGAAGTTGATGATTCCACGGTGGGGCAGGTGTACCTGCAGGGACTCCGACGCTAAACGTAAGATATCGATTCAGCAGAATAACAGTATATTGAATGAATGCGTATCTGGGGATATAAAATCTGGGGTATATATAGAGAGAATTTGGCGGGAAAGTCTGTTACGATGAGTAACCGTTATTCCATGTGTCTGAGGTAACGCGCTGGTTTGAACGTGGTGTCACGCGCCTAACATAGTCGAGATGCCGTGGTATGCTTGTGTCGAACAGTGTCGAGGTAAACAGTCGTAGCTGTATGGTGGTGCATTCGCGGTTGTATTAACTTAGGATGTCTCGATAGGGTCCCTTAGGATTCTGGGGAATATGTGTCGGGATGTCGAGCTCGTTTCCTCCTCGGTGGTAGTTATGGACTTTCCCCAGAACAATATGCATTATTATATAATGAAATAGATAAACAATAATAAATAATGAGAGAAACTATTTCAATATAATAAAAAGGAAAATTAAAGTTTGATAAGAAAAAAGGAAAAAAACAAGAAAATGGCATGAGATAATTGTCTCTGGTGGAAGATACATGCGACTCATAAAAAAATTACTTTTTTTTTGTAACAAGGCAAAAGAACTAAAAGACAAACAAAAGAAAAACTCAATTACACACGAGGAAAGCAAACTCCTTGAGCATCCGCTTGCAGGAGAAGGGAATGCCCAACAAGGGGTCTGTTAAGTTAACCAAACTAAGATCACATCCATTATACACATCAATGGTTGTAAGATCACTTATGTGGATAAAGATCCTTCAAGACATCAAGGGAATGATGAATTGTTTGGTCATGAAGTACCATATCTTAGTACAATTGGGGCACTAATGTATCTTGCTAGTCATACATGACCTCATATATAATTTGTTAGCGAGATATAATTTTTCATCTACAAGAAGGCATTGGCATGAAATTAAGAATATATTCGCTACCTTAAAGGTACAATGGATGTGAGTTTATTCTTCCCAAATAGACTAAAGTCATACATGGTTGGTTATGCAAATGCAAGTTATTTGTCCGACCCTCGTCTAATCATGCAACAAAATTTAGTATTACATGAGGTAAGTCGAGAATGCTTTTGGTTGAAATATGTAATTCAACATGTGCAATAAACTTGTGGTTTATTTTCCAGAAAATTGACTCTGACAATCTTATGCGATGATAATGCTACATGTATTTCCCAGTTGAAAAAAGTGTGCCTTAAAGGAGATAGAGCAAAACATATTTCACCATTATTCTTTTTTCCTCATGATCTTCAAAAGAATGGTGATATATATGTTCAACAAGTTCACTCATGTGACAATCTAGCATATCCTTTTTACAAATTCGTTGCAAACTAAGGTTTTTGAGCAACTAGTACAAAACATTGGTCTTCATCGTCTTAAACGTGATTGTCTAAATGAGAGGGAGATATAAATACATTATGCACTCTTTTTTCCTTCTCTATGGTTTTGTCCCACTGGATTTTCTTGACAAGGTTTTTAATGAGACAATATCTAATAGCATATTAAAGAATGATATACTCTTTTTCTTCACTGGGTTTTTGTCCCACTGGGTTTTTCCTAGTAAGGTTTTAACGAGACACATTATGAAACAATAAACATCCAAGGAGGAGTGTTATGAATAATTAAGATATAGTGGATGTCCATCGGATTTAGTCTGATTTAATATGACTTTACCCATTTCCTCTAATAGAAGGAATGGTCTTGAAAAAATATTGTATAATTGTAGGTTACTTAGTTTTCTTAATAGTAAATTACTTAGTTTCCTTTATTAACTCTCATTCACTTGTATACCCTTTGTGTGAATGGAATAAGACACAATTACTCTTGATCCCATTTTCTCTTATATTTCTCTCTACTCATTACTTTCTTATATATTCATATCATCAATTTTATAACAGTAAGTAATTAATATAAAGTATCTAATATTTAATTTCTGCTAAAATTGAAAACTATAATTAATACTCATCAAAACCGTATGTATAATTTAAATTAAAAAATTGAATCCCAAACTAAATTTAAAAATTAAAAAAAATGATATTTCTTTTTTATCCGCAGTAAACCTATGTCAATTTCGAGAAAAAAATACTAATTGATAGCAGTATTGTTACGGATCTAGAATTGAGCAAAAACAACCGATTAGAATCAAGAACAAGCAATTAATAAGCGGAATATAGCAGCTGGGCAGCAGCTATATTCACGCCCAAAATGACAAGAACAAGAGGAAAATTGAAAGAAAAAGTGGAGAGAAAAGAGATGGTAGAACGCTACTAGTGCAGACAACCCCACAACAGATAAGTTCAAGTGCTAGACACCACTAATTAAGGAGAATCAGATAAGTCTCTGGTTGGTTTAAGTAAGAACCACCAAGCCTTCTCTACTCACAATGAGGAGGAATTTTGGCATAATGTCTTTACTCAAAATCAAGCTTGAAATACAAGGGTGACTTCCTATTTATAGGAAAAGGAGGTGGCTAGGTGGTGGAGAGGAAAATACAAGATGAGTGAAAAACTATCCTAAATGAGTCTTGAACCCATGACTCCTAAGCCTTCTAGCAAGACAATCTCCTAACCAATAAACCCATACAAATTAGCGCCCCTAATGAGTACAAAATTAAGAAAATTACAAATAAGTCCTAATTATAATTAAAACTCTAATTAAGTCCTAATCTAATAATGTCCTAATTAAGTAGAGTCTTCATGTTGACTTGGGTCATTGGTCAAAGGTCAAAGGTTGACCATGGGAGGGTTGACCAAAACAGGGTTGATTAAGGCTTGGTCCAGCTTCATGCGCCCAAGTCAAGTCCAGGCCCCCCTTCAGCTCCGCTACCAACCCAGAGTTCCACTAGCAATTATCATCACTAAGGACAACATTAAAAATAATTGAAAATATGAAAATTAGAATAAAAATATTTTTGTATCAAAACCAAATTCAAAATGAGTGAAAATGTATATTTTAACCTTAAAACCACAACCATGTCAGCTGTCCATGAAAATTTTTAATGTATTTGAATATATTTTTAGAGTGAAAAATTGAAATAACAGATTTAAATATATTTAGTTTCATCAATCAATAATAGATTTTTATCTCCACACCATAATTTTATCATAAGCAACTTAAATTTTTAGGATGTGATAAATGGTGTAATAGAAACAAATAAAGAGAAAAAATGTGTTATACAAATTGTTATATATTTTTTATTATACGAATTTATTATCTCTTTTAATTATGGGACGAATCAATTATGAAATTTCACACATTTGCCTTTGCCTTTAGGACTTGCTATTCAAAAAGTTGTTTCTATGTCTCAAAATTTAAAGAATTCTATATGTTAGTATCATATAATTTATTGATAAGGTAATTAGATTTTTATATTTATATTTTATTTTAATATATTAACCTAAATTAAAAAAAATCCAAACTTTATATATTTAAAATATTAATGTAAATATTAAAAAATTAATTAAAATATAGAAAATATAAATAAAAACACAATATGTCAAGATCAAGCCCATTCTAGTAATTAGACATTGAAAAAATAATTTTGATAACAAACATCTAAATAAAATTTTATGCAAAAATCACTTATTTTGTACAAATTATCCAAACACAAATCAAGTTGGTTTAAAAATCAATTTTACACAATTAATTTTAGAGTAAAATATGTTTTTGGTCCCTGTAAAATTAGCGAGTTTTGCTTTTAGTCCCTATAATTTTTTTTTAAAACGTCCTTCCAAATTTTTTTTGCAATTAGTCCCTTCCTTCAAATGGCGTGTGTTAGAGGCTGATGTGTCACATTTTTCCTAGGTGTCAATCATTGTATTTTTGGCACCGCCATAAACCATTTCACCCTCTTTCTTCACCCCTGTGACTCATCCCCTTCTCCCCCATCCTCTTTTCCCTCACTCCCTCTTCTACCTTCCAGTAGGACCGCGTCACACACATGCTCTGGACTGAATTTACAACCTTCATGGAGGATTGACACCTGTAAAAAGCTTGAGCATATGCAGCGAAGCCATTCATATTTTAGATGACGTAGTCCACACAACCTACACGGATGAAATCAAATTGGACAACTACGATCTAGCCAAAATCATGTTACTGGATGGCTGTTTTCTGTTAGAGCTTCTCATCACAAATGAGAAGAGCTTAGACGATAAAATAAAAGCCGCTCACCTGGTCTAGAGCTGAAGTCGGAAAAATGGAAGCCATCTTGTCTGATTTAAAGAGAGAGAGAGAGAGCTCTTAATACATTTACTACCTTCTTGCTTGCTATGAAGGCAAGGCATATTTAATTACCACCTTAAAATTAAGCAGACCTTATGTTCTTATATCTATATCTATATGCATACATAGATAGCAAAAATCTGGAAAAGAAACAAGGGAAGCAGGGCATAAAGTCTGCATTACCTAACTGAAATTAAGAGACCATTACTGTAACACACAGAGTCTCCTTCCTTAATGATTAAGGATGAAACTAAAGAAGATAAGTCTAATGGATTGACCCTCATGGTGAGTTAAGACTTATTATTAAGAAAGTAAAATGAAAGGAATAGTTTGCTATTAAACTGTATCAAGGTATAGACATTTTTGGCCTCACGTGTCAGATTTTCTTTCTAACGGGTTATTTGGTACATATTTGGAATTTCATTGCTTGGGAGCAAAACAGAACTATTCATAACAAATTAAGAATCCAGAGTATGTGTGTGACACGGTCCTAATGGAAGGTAGAAGAGGGAGTGGGGGAGAAGGGGATGAGTTACAACGGGTGGGGGTGAAGAAGGAGGGGGAAATGGTTTGTGGCAGTGTAGATATAATTTTCTGGCGGTTTTAGACTGTCAAAAGGAGAAGGGGATGAGTTACAACGGGTGGGGGTGAAGAAGGAGGGGGAGATGGTTTGTGGCAGTGTAGATATAATTTTCTGGCGGTTTTAGACTTTCAAAAATACAATAATTGACACCTAGGAAAGAGAAAATGTGTCACATCAGCATCTGACACGCGCCATTTGAAGAGAGGGACTAATTGCAAAAAAATTTTTTGGAAGGATGCTTTAACAAAAAAAAATTATAGGGACTAAAAGCAAAACTCGCTAATTTTACGGGGACCAAAAACATATTTTACCCTTAATTTTACATAATTAATTCAATCCAAAATCAATTCTATCAATGTGAAATCAAACACAATTAAATTAAACAACCGATTAGTTATCATCTGCCCATCAATCTTATGGCTATTCCTTTAAACGTTTTCTTCTTTGTTTTTTTAGAAAAAATTACACGTTGGATATATTATGAGAAGACAATTTAACATTGTAGTGGATGATGTTTGCTTCCAGCAGATCAAGATACAAAAATAATTTGGAGAATAACTACTGCCCTGAAATGACTACATATCGAATACAGCATCAGCAAAGCTATACAAATCAGAACCTCCAGTGCGACTAGCAACACCAGTTGAGAGATGATCCGGCAAACCTGTATAACCTTCTGTAGATGTTTTCCCATACAAATGATTTACTCGTGCTGAAGAAGGTTGTTCCACAAAACTCTGCCCAACTGACCTATCATACGATAATGCCCCGTCCCCAATTCCATGCCATCTATACAAATGACTGTTGCTATTCAGCATCGTCCCAGCATTGTCTATCATATCTCCCCGATACCCTGAAAATGAACCAGTTTGGTTACCAATTCCAGATGACATAGCAGGGTCAGCTATAGCTCCTCCAAGCAAACTTTCAGGCAGAGAGCCTGAAACAGATCCAATTTGTACAGATGCTGCAGAGGGATAATTATTTAGGTAGCCATAAGATCTACCATCCAGCATATGTGCCGTCAATGAACCATCATATGAGGTGATGCCATCCATATGACTAGCAATCCTTTGCTCTTGCAAGGTAGTGACTGAAGGTGATGCCACAGATGGATCTTTCGGAGGGAACCTTATTCGTTTTGCCTCTGGAATATTCATTCTGTTTGAGGAATTGATTTTATCCACTTTTCTCTTGGCCACTGATTTCTCTTCAATTTTTTTTTTGAGATCACTAATATCTTTCTCCAACATAACAATCTTAAGCTGACACCCAGGAAGTCCTACAAAGTCAACCTTGTGACCTTCCAAACAGTTGACTATAGATTTCAAAGCAGCTAAGTATTTTTCATTTGCTTCCTTCTGTCAAAGATCAATATATATATATCATAAATCTTAATGTTCATAATGAAACATAACAAATAAACAATGTTGGCTACCTCCCAATTGAAACATACCAGCGATCTAGGGAAATTACGCGCTTCTTGTTTGGCCTTCTTCCAAGCTTCTTCAGACTTGTGTAGAAATGAAGTCAGTGTTGTTTGAGGAGAAAATTTCTCTTCAAACCCAAAGGTACAAGCCAAGTCAACCGCTTCAACAACCATGCCCTTTTTCATCATTCCTTCTGCAATATCTGTGGCCAATATAAATAATTAATTAGTGAGACTAAGAAAAACTTAAGCTTCAGAAAATGAGAAAGCAACAACATATTCATACATAATCATTAAGAGTGAATAACAGGACCCAGAAAAACAAATGGGAACAGGATCAGAGTTAGACAGCTGGATATCTGTTTAGTAAGTTAACTACAGTTAGATTCTATGAAAGGGATCGGTAGTTAGGTACAGGGGAGGGGTTTAAATAGCAGGAGCAAGGTAGACGGAAGGACAATTCTTAATAGCAAGGTAGATGGAAGGAGGGGAGTGAAACTCAAGTGGATGGAAAGGCTATTTGGTTTTTAATCACAGTTGATTGGTAAAGGGTGGACAATTCTTTTCAATTCAATTTTATACTGTAAGAATGGAAAACATTCTTAGTGCGGAGTATAAATGAGTTGCAAATTAGTTTCAACCATCCTACATTTTTGTTTTACCAATAAAGTATGAAGTCATTGGAAATGGATTCGGTGACTTTATGCTGGGAATGTCATCGTGACTTTGGGATATGGACCACTAATTTCAAATTTAATGATCAAGATTTTACGATATGTTCAAAATAATATTTCTGCCACAAATTTAATAGTGAAATCATGACCATTGAACTTGAAATCAATGACCCAGATTCACTCAAAGTAAGTGACTTTTCTGCCACAAAGTCATTTTGAATCCAAATCTGAAGTCATTTTCGTTCTAATTTTTCCATCTCCCCACTTTCCACCTCCTTAAATAGGCACACCCTAAACCAGCACACAGACCAAATTGTCACTACCCAATCAAGTATTTTAAAGAAGTAGAAATTGTATGCCAAAAGGTATAAGATCCTACTCAGTGGTTTAGGTAACAATTTTCTTAAAATATCAGAAGGAAAATAGAAAAACTGAGTATAGAAAAAAAGAGTATTTAATAGGAGAAAAAAATTATTTTTGTGGAAATACAAAGCTAATCAAGAAGGAAACTACAAACAGTTCTCTAATAAGATAATTGAATATTACTTCCACCACAGTGATGAACAGTAACATAACAAAATGTTATATGTTATGCCTGTGCACTATCCCACTACACACTGTCCCACTATCCCATTTTTCAGACCAGCCCCTATGCACCGCTATCCGAGATTGATAACTATGATTAATATATGTTATGCCTACATTCATCCAAAAAATGGTCAATGATACATCAGCATCATGAAGAATTGAATAAAGATATGCATTCCTTCAGAGTTTTTTTTTTTTTTTTTTTTTTTTTCAAACCTGATATGAATCCTAGGGTAGGAAACTGTCACCAGACAGTCTCATACAGTGTGTGTGAGTGTATGATGTTTCTTTAAATATTAAGAAAACAAACTAACACCCACATTGAGCCAGCTTGAGGGTTCCATGGCCTATAGATTCTATTTTGTACCTTATTAGCTTGCCACTCAACAAAGAAAACAGTTTGCTTTCAGTATTCTAACTACTAATTAAGTGAAATGGCCCTGTCCATTGCTGATCACAAACAAGTTTAATTTTGACAGTAGAACATTAAAAGTATAAACTAGTATGCACATCCATCAATGTAACTATTGCATTCCCAAAAGCATATACCTGAAGCCCTCCTAAGAAGGACCTGAGACTGGCGCAGGGCATGCGAGATTTCTGTAGGCTTGCTCAAACGAACCAAGTTCCATATATCCTCGTTCAAGAAAACACTAGGAATCCCAAAGCAAGCAATGAAAAGAATCAAGCCCCTGGCATCAGTTTCGAAGGCTTTAGCCACACCACCCTCCACAATGAGCCTCTTCCTCCATGCAATCGCTGCCTTGGTAGCTTCTTCCTTCAGCGAAGGGTCCACTTGTGCCTCATTCTCAATGCAACCAGACATCAGATAGTATTCCAAAACAAGAACTGAAGCTTGCCTCGCAGCAATCATGGGTGAGTCTTTCGTGTAGGCTTTGCTACCCTGAACGAAAAACCTCCCAATGCATTCAAACACCAACTTTGACGGATTCGGCGCACTCTTCAGAGCCACAGGGATTTCTTCCCCAAGTGTTTTGCTCTCTGATAAACGCGACAATATGTATTTACGTAGGCCACGACTACACATCGTTTTGCAAAGCGAAAGAAGCTCGTTTTCTTCTCCTTCTCCTTCATTTTTTTCTTCGCCCTCGCCCTCGCCTTCCGTTTTCATTTTCGAATCCGATTGAACGACGTGAACGTTGGTGTCGTTTATGGCTCCTTGTGCAGTGCTAGGGCGTAGGGCTTCAAGCTCTTTGGTCCTCGTTTCGATGGCTTGATCGATGAAATCGAGATGATTCTGCAGTTCATCGTATCTGCTTTTGAAAGCTTGTATAGCAATGGATAAGTCATTGAGTTCGTTTACTGATTTGGCTATAATGGCGCCACCGTCGCGTTGGCTTTCCGATGGAATTGGCGGTGCGAGGTGTTGTAAATCCGTTTCTTGCTTAATTGGTTTATAGGTATCAGGGGTTGCCATGAAAGGGAAAAGATACGTTGAAGAATCTGTTGCCTCAGTTGTTTGTGATGATATGGTTCAAGAATCATAGAGAAGCGAAAACCCTAAAATTTGAGATGAAGAGAAAAATCCATGTCGCACACTCTATAGTCTCTGTTACACGGAACGAACACGATCACGTGGATGGCAAGTGTTTTTTTGGAATTTTAAAGGACGTGTGATAAAAACGGGCCTGTACTCTTGGCCCATGAGAGTATGAAATGGAACCCATCAAAATTTTTCTTTTTCATTTTTTAAAAACTTGAAACCAAACAAAAAAATCATTTTTTAAAAACTAGACTATGTTTCGACTAAAAAACAAAACTACGTTCTGTTATTTATGTAGAAAAAAGTGCTTCAAGCCTTCAACCTTCAAGTCCATGTAAGTTTTTTAATTTTTGTAAATAGACGTCTTAATTTTGAATTTATCCTAACTTATATTTAAATATAAATTATATCCTAATTAATAATTTTTTATGCAAGATCAGGTATGTTCCATGAAAGACCATTTTAAGGTATCAATATTTAAAATTATATAAACTTTATCAAGTAATTGAGATAACTCTAACTTAGTAGACTATTTATAAAAAGATTAAAGTTTAAGAAGCTTAGTGTTTTGTATTTACAAAATAAACCATGTGATATCATTTATTATAAAATAGTATAAAGTAGTTATTTTTATATTAATAATTATATTTATTTACTTATGATAGTAAAATAAAATAAGAAGCTATTAATCAAACCACGTTGGCAAACTGAAAGAAATCATAGGAGGAAATTGTTCAAATCGTATTTAAATAAATACTAACAAAACAATTATGTCATCGTTTTTTTATTTAGAATTTTCACTATTTTTATATTTTTTTATTTAATTTGAAAGATAAAATAAAAGTATGATCAACAAATGATAACCATATGTCAAATTTACCATTTTCTGATTTGAAAATGTTATATATATATATAGTTTAATATATATACACCATCAATGTAAAGAAGTTTTACACAGACATCCAATGATATGTTGTCATATCATTTATTGAATTTAATAATATATGATGTTTCATATTCATTAAATGATGTGGCGGCACATCATTGGATGTGCGTATAAAACTTCTTTACACTGACAGTATATATCAATTAAATCCATATATATATATATATATAGTTTAATATATATACACCGTCAGTGTAAAGAAATTTTACACAGACATCTAATGATATGCTAACACATCATTTATTGAATTTAATAATACATGATGTGTCACATTCATTAAATGATGTAGCGACATATCATTGGATGACAATGAGATTTGAACGTACAAATCTTAGTGGAATCCAGATATCCAAATGCTTTCCAAAAATGGGAAAAAAAAAGGTCAGAAAGTTCGTGAGAAGTCTATAAGCTAAATGTATGTGTATCATTATCATTACTTCCGAGAGTGTAAAAATATTTTTACACTAATGATGTGTTGTTACATTCTTTAAAGAATTTGAAATCTCATGAGTTGTCTAGCTCATTTAATGATGTGGTATACTCATTACATAAGAATCAATTACTAACCTAACAAAGGAAACAAAACATTTTTCATTACATGTGTATACCTATCATACTATTTCTATACAATAGTTAATTACAGGGAGCTTGTGTCAGATAAGTTGACAATCTGATCAAGCTGATTTGTAACAAAGGGGTTACCATTAGCATCCAAATCAATGAGGACAGAGTCTCCTTGCTTGCACTGTCCACAAAGGAATGCTTCACTCAATGGGTCTTCAATTAGTGATGTAATAGCCCTCTTGAGAGGCCTAGCACCATATGTTGGGTTATAGCCTTGCTTGCAGACAAGGTCCTTGACTGATTCAGACACCTCTAAATCAATTCCTAGGGACAAGACCCTTTTCTTTATGTCTTTCAGCAGCAGATCCAATATCTCCAGTAACTGTAATAAAAACAATAACAGTAGTAACATCAATAAAAGGAATAACAGTTTTTTTTTACTCTAAGACCCTAAAGTTGAGAACTGGCCAAATTCAAGTTTGGATTCCTCAACGTAACTATTTCTAACGTTGGAAATGTTAGTTTACCACCTCCCCTAAACCAAACATGCTCATCAGTAAAGAAAATCAAATTATTGCCAAATTAAAACAACTCAAATATGATACGAAGTAAGAGCCTCTAAAGTGACCATCATCAATAAGCTAAATCATAAATAAATCATAACCATCACTTGACGAACCTGTGATTTTTCAAGGGATTGAAACACTACCACTTCATCTATCCTGTTGAGAAATTCTGGACGAAAATATGTCCGCAGTTCTTCAATTACCATCGATTTCAAACCATTATATGTTGTTGATTTGTCATCTGGAATCAAGAAGCCTATGGAGTTGTGTCGACCCTTAGCAATGGCACTAGACCCCACATTTGAAGTCATTACCACCAATGCATTTTTAAATGAAACTGTCCGACCCTGTTAAAGCCAGTTTTACAAACAATAAACAAAATTTAAAGCACTAGTAGTATAATGTCCACGTTACATTGATACAAGTGTTCATTTATTTCTTAGGAAGATTGTTTGACAATCCTAGAATATTAAGGTTCACATCAGCATTGACAAACCTGAGAATCAGTAAGCTGACCATCTTCTGTCAATTGAAGAAGAATGTTGAATATATCTGGGTGAGCTTTCTCTATTTCATCAAGCAATAACAGTGTGAATGGTTGTCTTCTAATAGCTTCAGTTAAAATGCCTCCCTCTCCATAACCAACATAACCTGGGGGAGATCCTATCAACTTGCTCACTGTATGCCGTTCCATATATTCACTCATGTCTAATCGTATCATGGCTGCCTCCTGAATAATAATATCAAAGTCTTAATATGAACAAATGAACAATTAATGTGATATGTAATGATCACAACACATTCACTGCAGACCATAAAAAAGAAGAAACACGATAGTAGAGGATTTTTGGTTTTGCTCAAAACCACGTTACAAATGCGGATCAATGCTTCTCTACGCTGCTGAGAATAGCGTTGGACTAAATCCACATTTGTAAGGTGATTTTGATGTAATCCAAACATGTTATCTATGAGGTCTTACTGATCCAAAGTAGCATGCCGCCAAAGATTTTGCAAGTTCAGTTTTCCCAACCCCAGTTGGGCCACAGAATAGCATTGTAGCTATGGGTCTACTGGGATGCTTAAGGCCAACCCGGGATCTCTTGACAGCTCTAGAAATGGCAGCAACAGCCTCCTCTTGTCCAATGACACGTTTACGAAGCTGATTCTCAAGATCTAACAGAAGAACTCTTTGATCAGCAGTGAGCCGCTGAACAGGAATTCCTGACCAGAGGGAAGCAACTGCTGCTATATCATCTGGCCCAACCACTATAGGTCTAAAATGAAAAATGATGTCAGCCACTCAGAAACTAAACCTAGATATATGCAAATAAAAACTCTCTGCTTTTGGGATTGACTAACATACTCGTCATCAGAGGCTGCAGAAGGTAAATACGAGTCCAATATGAGTTCACTGGTATCATCAACATTAGATGCGCCATAGTATTTAAGCTTGCTCTCCTGAACCAGTGGCAAAGAAACATAAACTATAATTATAAGCAATATATACAAACAACAGGAGAATACAATAAGCAATGTCATTACCATTTTATGCATAGACTGAACTGCTCTAATTTCTTCCCAGTAATCAGCTGGGCACTTAGAAAGTATGCCAGATTCTTGTTCCTTTTTCAATTTAAAGGCTTCAATACGAGCTCTACTTCCTGCTTCATCTATGAGGTCAATAGCTTTATCGGGCAGATACCTATCAACTATGTATCTTGCTGACAAATGAACCGCAGCCTTTATGGCATCTTCTGTATATCTGCATTTGTGGTGTGCCTCATATTTCTCACGAAGACCCACGAGTATCTTAACTGCATCATCCTATATATTAACACAGCAACAAATAAATAAAGTCCAGTAAGAAATCAAATATGATTAATATGATAACATAGAACAAAATAGACATGAATATGGAATGCAACCTCACTCGGCTCATCAATCCAAACAGGTTGAAACCGTCGTGCCAATGCCTTATCTTTTTCGAAATGAAGCCTGTATTCATCTATGGTGGTAGACGCAATACACTGCAAAGAAGATAGAGTTACTGGATTATTAATAGCAGACAAGTTATGGTGTGTAGATGTTGTAATATAACTCTTTGCAGAGGAAAAAGGATGATGGACCCATCTTATACAAAAATGATAACTTCAAGCACATTCCAAATGCACCATAAAATTGATAACCAATTAAAAAGAAAAATTCATTACAGAGCAGAATTATTTTATCTTCAAAGTTATGTCAGTCAAAGAGTTTAAAATTCAGAAATACTCTCCCCACCATGAATCCCTCCCCAAGAAAAAGAAAAATTAAAAACTCCAACAGCTGAAAACCGTTAACAGAAAAACCATTATTGAATATAATCATTTATCAACCAAGCAAAGAAGCAGCCCTGTGCCCCTGTCCATAGCACTCACCATAGCCTTAACATTATTGAGTATAAATTATTCCAGTAATCATAGCCTTAACAACTACTACGTTTCTAACAGAAGTTCATATTCATTAATCTTCATTCCTCATGCACCTAAGAAAAAAAAATATCATCAGGACCCAGCTTGATGGATATTGGAACATACAACTTTGACCTGGTTCCGATAACAGGTTGCCCCCCTTCACAAAAGAACTTCTCTAGTATATGTATCCTTTTGGTTCAATAAGTTGTTGAAAAGCAAGATATTTACCAGTTCACACTCATATCTCTTCCACCTCTAATTGAACTTAGAGAGGCCCTCCATTTAAGAGTTTGAGCCAAGCTGTCAGTCCAAATGACAGGTACGATAGCCTCCCATTTTTTCATAAACATGCCTTTCTAACTACTCTCAACCTTGTATTGCACTTTCTAGACGTTAACTGATAATCTTGTTCAGTACAGTTACTTTGAAAAAGTGGTACTAGCTGTGTAGAAAGTAGCAACCATATATTTTGCCCTATAACCCTAATCTTATATGTCACTAGCAATTGTTTACAACAGGCTTCAAACTGAAAATGTGTTCATCTTCAAGGATTATTTAGAATCAAAGAACTGGCAAATGAATCAATCCATGAAAAATAATCACCTGAAATTGGCCTCTTCCAAGTGCCGGTTTAAGTAAATTACCAATGTCTAGACCAGATCCCTTATTTCCTCTCCCAATGGTCCCTGATTGAACCAGTGTATGAACCTCATCGATGAAAAGAATGACATCACCTGCATTTCAAGAAAATCAATGAGAGCTAAAACAATCCTCTTCTAGTGTGCCAAGTATGTATTCACCTAACTTCTCTTCATTTTTCATTAGACTCACCTGCTTTTATTATGTCTTTTATTAATTTTGTAACACGTTCCTCTAGCTCTCCTCTCTCTTTTGCCCCAGCCATTAATAATGCTACATCCAAGGACATAACACGTTTAGTCTGCAGAAACAGAAAGTGGAAAGTGAACTTGCAATGCATTTAAACTAAGCAGAAATGAAAAACTTTAAGAAACATCAATCATTTATTGATAAACATACCAATAAAAAAGGAGCAACATCTGCCCGAGCAATACGAATTGCTAGCCCCTCTGCAATAGCTGTTTTTCCAACCCCAGCTTCACCCAGGAGAATGGGATTGCTTTTTGTTTTTCTGCATAGTATTTGAATAATTCTCTGAACTTCAACTTCTCGGCCAATAACTGGATCAATTAGTCCATCACTGGCTCGGGCAGTGAGATCCGCACAGAATTGTGATAGAGCACTCATCTCTGACAACCAGAGAATGATTATTAAAAAAAAAAAAACTCTTCTCTGCCTTCAAAATAAAACTATAAAACAACAAACTTACAAATTATTTTCTTACCTGTTGTTGTGGCAGAGGATCCTGCATCAGAACCTTTTCTTGAAATAGATTTGTTGTGAACCCCCTTAGATACCATATTTGGTTCTCTACCATCTTTAGCAAGCTCCTTTTGTAGTCTGGAGAATGCCACTGCTGCCAACTGGTTTGCATTTGTCCCCAGTCTGCAATCATTTTTATACTAGCAACATCAATGAAAATTTGTAGTTATAACTATTTCACAATTTTAATCATAGACCCCACACATATTCAATTATAGAATCAAATGCAAAAAATGGTAACATTCCATGTAAGCCACATCAATCATTCCCACAGCATAACAAGACAACAAAAAAGAAGAAAACAAAACAGAGATTTGAGATTGAGATGCAGTACCTGTAAAGAACCCGACTAGTACTTCCATCATCTACTTTAACTAAAGCAACAGCAATATGCTCAGGGGCAACGAATTTATGTCCCAGAGACTTAGAATACTCAATCGCTGCCTCAAAAACTCGCTTTGAGCTAACAGAAAAAGGGACATGGGTGGCAAAAACGGAACTTGTTCTATTATCATCATCACCACGTGGGGAAGCAGAGTTAGAACCATTTCGATGCCAAATGTTGCGGACAGCATCACGAGCCTTGTCTATGATGACACCAGATGCAAGAAAACCATCTTGAGAACGTTCCTCTTCAGCTACTAGACCCAGCAAAAGATGCTGGGGATAAACCAATTCACTTCCAAGAGCTTTGGCTTCTCTTTGGGAAAAAACTATAGCTTTGATTGCTCTTTCCGTGAACCTCTCAAACACCGCAGATACAGTGAACACTCTTCTTTTCCTCATCTTTCTGCCACCAATTGGCGCCACTTCCGAAGAGGTAAAAGAAAAACCTTTTCTTTGAGAAATCAGAAAGGAGAGAGAATTATTAATAATCTTGTACCGTGATGGATCAGATCGTGATAATAAAACGTTACAAGGTGGGTACGAGGTCGCAGCCACCGAGGTGGTAGCACTTGAACAAGGTTCTGATGGGAGGGACCGAACATGACGGTTGGAAGAAAATGTTCCGAACCATGAATTCATTGATGACGACGAAACTTGCATCGTGTGGTTGAGAGAGTGACCAAATGAAGGGAGATAGGAGGGTTTTGGCTTGGTTGAATGGTTTCAATGTTTGGCCGCCAAAAATGAACTAAGGTTGGAGCTTGTGGCTGTTGAGTTGAGGATAGAAAGGTTCAAAGGTTAGTACTATGGCGAAGATCACGGGGATTTCGTCAATGACTAGAAAAAGGAACTTTCTTTTTAAACTTTGGCATTGAGGGTTGAGGGGAAGTAAGAACAAACAAAGAAGAAAGAAGGGAAAAGAAGGAAGGTATAGAGTGAGAATGCCATACACGTCACAGTGAGCAAAAGCCAACTTTTCCTTCCTTCTTTCTTACTTGGAAGTTGGAATATAGCTATTATTTTCATCAATCATGAAAGCAACGCCTTTTGGTCAGTGTCCTTCAACTTCCCGCAACGACCTTCTCCAATAAACCCAAACTAATTTTTTAAAATAATAAAAATAATAATAATCATGATCATGATCGTCATAAAATAAGATCTCGGGCCTTACGAGAGTGATAGGAAAACAATAAGTCTACCCTAAATTAAACAAGTACAAGAGTTAAATGACAGCAATTTACCATTTATGGTAAGTTTCTACAAAGACCAAATTTTAGAAAGAACATTTCATCAATTACTGGAGTAGAAAATGTTTATTAGTCAAGTAATTCATGAGATCAGTATGAAAAATATTGGGATCCAATGATTTTATTCTTTTGGCAAATAATGGGAATTTTTTCCAAATAAGCCATTGACCCTGGCTCTGGACATATTCAAATTCGCTTTGGTTCTGTTTTTCGACCATGTACTTTTTTTTGAGTCCCCGAATATGACACATCCTAATATCAGATTCCGTTCCCTTTTTGAGCCAAAAGATAGCCAACTCCACCTTAGGGATTACAATCACCTACCTACAGTTTGTGCTACTTTGCAGAAAGACATGTCACAAGTTCACAGGGTGACTTTTCCAGGGGTTAAATGAATGTTTGAAAAAGTTTTTAAGTATCTTTTTTTGAACATTTTAAAAGACAGAAAGTTTTGACAAGAGATATTCATCCAATTATATGTGCCATCTGGTGATTTCCACAGGTTGGAAGGTGTCTACCGTTATACGGAAAAGCTTCCTTTTCACACTTGCTTCCTTCCTTTTGTATTGTTAGACAACGGTGTTGTCAAACATGAAGCATGCTATAATCAAAAGCACATCAACTTCGCTAAGAAATTTGCAGTGGTTCCCTTCTATAACAGTAAGAGATATTTTCACATTCAACCTGCTGTTGTGAAGACAATCTATTTCCAGAGAACAAGAGTGAATGGCATGCTTAGAATATGCAAGCATGTGCCCTTAGAAACCCGTTATCTATTGGACAGAAGATCCTATGAGGCCAGTCACCCATTCCTACCATCCTGGGTTAACAAAGCTGCTGCCATCAACAGTGAGTTTAACAAACCCATGTGGAATTAGAGTTCAAGCAACAGGATGTTAGGAACAAGGAACAAACAGGATAGTGATGTGAGGCTAAAAACTGGTAATAGAAATTAGTCATGCCTAACATGGACTGAACAATATGAGGTCAAAAATACCACTTTCTGCTCCCAATATAAATCAACTTGTTTCACAGAGGAGGTTAATGACTTTGCCCCAGAATCCTAATCCTAGGTTAAGCCTCTTAGAATTCATGCTGGGTTAAAAAATAACGGATCTAGGATATGTTCTAATATTATTTTAGACTTTATGCCAGGTCTAACTCAACCCTAAAACATAGTTTACCCGAGATTTATATGCACTATTTGATTTGATTATATCTCTAGCCGTGGGATCTATATAAAGCCTACATCTCTTCCTCCCAAGTTGGATGTCTGTCATTATTTCTACAAGTTGGCAAGTTGCCAAGCCATGCATATGTCTCAGGACCCAAAAACCATAATGATTTACAAGGATTGAAATCAACTATCCCCCTTTCAATCCCCTTCGGTGTCTCACCAATAAAAGCATAACACCTCAGTAAAAGAAAAAAAAAATTAACAGCCAAGAGAGAGAAATGTTAGTTTTAGAGAAATTGTTTTTGGATGAAATGTTACATTTTTATTGGTGGGACAGGTGATTTCAATCCAATGTACACATCTCCCTTAACGCCAGTATAGTCCACATGCTTTTTGTTATTTATGTTTTATCATAACAGTTGTTTATCAAATAGTCCCCCTCCCGGACCCAGTATTGTTTCTTTCAGGTATTCGACTGCTCTAGGACGAATCAACCTCACTCAGAGTATCTAAGCATATACCTTCTCTTCTCCTCTGCTACATAATTGTTACCTCAATTTCTTCTTTTTCAAGTGCTCTTCCCTCATTTCTTCTTCAGCTTGTTTCTCCTCTTCTCCCTCAGCAAGGCCAGTCATTGCCTCCTTCACAGCCTGCATTGTAGCTGGCCTATCTCTAGATCCATCTAACAGAAAGTTATCATTTAAATTTGTGCTTTAGTGCTAGTTTAATTTACAATTGAATAAAATTGAATTTAGAGTTTATGGTTGAGTTTAAAATAAATGATGCACCTTTTACAAAATACAATTGGACATAAGTGATTTAAAATTAATTATATGAAATTGATTCTACACCGTTTAGAATTTAAACCAAATAGAGCCTTAATCTTTTGGACAATTATTATTTTCTATTGGAGGAAAAGTAAAAATAATCTAATGTGGAGCATGGAATTCACCTAAACTTCTCCTTTAAGTAAGTTTTGTACTAAAAGCATTGGAAATTTATTGCCCCAGACAGCTGCACCAAAATTACCCACCAGCCAAAATTTGCCAAACCAATAGGTGGCATCCCTCCTAGACCAGAAGTTACTCTGCACCACCTGCTCAAAATAAATTTTATTAATACTTTTTTTGTTACAGTGATGCCATGAAGGTTTAAACCTATAACATCTTGCAAATTACCATAAACCCTTATCACTAGCCCACAGAGTGGCTCTTAAATGGATGACCGATGTGATGTCACATATATTTGGAGGATCAATTGAGTAATTATAAACGGATGACTGATGTGATGTCAAGTATATCTTTGGAGGATGAAAATGGACATATATGCTTTCTAATAGCACTTAAATATAAATATGCGTGGTATATGGGAAAGAAAAACATAGGTAGGAAATTAATAATTGAAAAGCTAATCTTCCAAACCTAACCCAAAAGGAGAGTAATATCACGCATATACATTTCAAAAGTAACTCAGACATGAAACCATATTAATGGACTAAAGTTGACATAAGTTCATATAAGTCCTTAATATTCAATAACCATAGTGATAAAGCAGGATTGTGGAATGAAATGTGCAAACAACAAATTAAATAAGAAAATCATCCCATATGGAGGGATTTAGATCCACTCTAATTGTTTAGATTGCAAAGAGGGATCCGACTATTATTGCAGCTTTTGAGATATTGAAGAGTTTACAGCTATATTGTATATATGTATTAAATACAGGAGTTTTACTTACTTATTTTATGTAATTTTAAGATAGTGATTGCAGAATTAGAATCCTAGCAGGATATTATATGGAACAGTACTCATCATTTTGGATTGTTATGTCATCACTGATGTTTCATTTATAGTGGCAGGCAACCAATGATGTAGTTCTAAATCATTTTAACAGTCATGTAACTAGCATGTATTTTAGTGGACTTGGATGGATGTGATTTACTAAGTTATATGTAATGAGTGGTTAGGATACTAGGGTTATTATAAATCTTCTACCTAAGATCCCATCAAATTAAATCTAGACTTCATATCTGAAGCTCTCTCTTGGGGTTATGATCTACAAATAGAATTCCATTGTTCCACTTCAATTTTCTACGTCTATTGACTATTCAGCTATACAATTCATCGTTTATTACTAACACTACTGTGTCAAAGGGAGAAATGCACAAATAACTCGTGCAGGAAAGAAAATGGTGGGAAACCTTTGGAAAATTGACAAGCATTAAATAAGTATAAAAGAACTAGTATAATAAAAGCATTACAAATCAGATAAAGTTTGTTATCTATCATAGCAAGCTGACTAGCTCAGTGCTACCAATAGCAACCTAATTAAGCTGATGCTCCTAAAATTTGAACTCCTTCAAATTGGTTAACTAATTCAACTCAAAAAGCTTTCTACACAAATTGAACTCATGCACAATTATATTTGCAATTAAAATATAGACAGGAAAATGTCAGGACACAAGGAGGGGTGTTAATATCTATCAAATTCAACTCTACTTCCATCAAGACAAGGAAGCTTATTCATACAGCATAACATGAATACATATAGCAACTAACTTTTTATGAGATTCATATTTTCTGCACATAAATTTAATCATCTTGAAAGTAGGATATTGGAGTATATAGTTACCTTGACAAGCACTGAATGCCCTGTGGTATCATAGGGATTGGGGATGGCATCATGAAGAATATGTCTCAAGTCTTTAACCTTTGCTATATTCTCTATTGAACAGAAGACAATCAGTTCTGCACTGTTGACATCTTTCTACAATTTCAAAAGTTCACCTTTCCAAAACGACAATTTTGAAAAGAAAAACAAAGAACTGTAACCTAAACGGCATTCACACATTCATAGCACGAATCCTTCATGAGAATAATGGACAGAAAATGTATTTTGATTTTAAAATGCTTTGATCAGCCTTTGGAAGATGGTTTTTCAGCTAACTCAACACACACAAATAAGTCATAAGTCATAATAACCATTCGAATTAACGAAAACAAGTATTGTTCAATTCTTCCCTGGCATTAGCATTCCAGCAGCAGTAATGTCAAAACATGAACGAGCAAACGCAATTTCAACTAATCATGCATCTTGCCAACTCTTCTGAACCAAAAGAAATAGTTGAAATTGTGTGAAGTTATCAGATTATCAAGAAACTTACAGTAACAGAAAAATTAAATTTGAAAACCATAACATGGTACAGTGGCGCTAACTCAAGTAATGCAGCTTTTACTTCCCTCTGGAATTTGCAATTGCATTGGCAGCCACATTGGGATTTCTTCTCACCAAAATGTCGTTTCAAATAACAAACACAACAGGAGAGGGAAATTAAATTTTGAAAATTATAAAAGTGTCTCGGAAGAATAAAAAATAAAAAAAAAAGAGGGTGAGTTTTTTTTAAAGGATGAGAAATATTGAATAACGAAATGGGCTTTAAGGACTCATATATCGGGCTCTCTGTTTTCTTTTGTTGGGCCCCCAACAAAAGATCTTTCTTGATGATTTCGGTTGACAAACCTTCTCCCACTTCACCCACACCATTTTCTTTGTCTCTTCACTCCTACCCCATAAGAAAGATCTTTGTATCCATGTAATGATTTTTAGAACATTCTCAGGCATCTTGAAGAAAGAAACGTAGTAATTGATAATCAGGACAAAAATGAATTAATCTAAAGTAATACAATATTTTATCCATCTTTTCCACTTGTAAAGAAAATAGAATTATGCTCAAGTTTGAATGAAACTTCTACATAAATATAGGTGAAAAAATAGAATGCAATTAATTTCTCCATAAGTTGAAATTAGTCTTTATAAATCATTTACTCCAAAAATTCTCCTATTTAACTTCTCTACACGTAACTAATTTCAACTTATGATAAAGTTAAATTCATTTGACCTCTTTAATTCATTCTATTTTTATCTTTTAGAAATTGTTCTATAGAAATGTATACAAATTGTGTCTATATTCTTTCTCAAAATCAACTTTCGATATTAAACAATGTCTACCACATAGGAATGACAATTGAGCCCAAACCCTATGGGTATCCGCAATGGGCAGGGTAAAAACCCGCAAAGCGGGTATGGGCGCGGGTACGGGCAAAAGCCCGTATTTTTTTATGGGGACGGGCGCAGGAATGGGCACTTTGATGCCCAGCCCGCCTCATACCCACACTAATGTATATAATTATTTAATAAAAAACACCAAATATAATTATATATAGGGATATATTAATTTTATTAAAATATCTAATATATTTATACATATTTTAAAATTAATATATATAATATATTACAAATTAAAAATATATTTTTATAACTATCTATTTGTATTTTTTTATTTTTACTTTATAATATAAGACTAATTAGTGTTAATAATCATATTTTACAGATCTTGAAGAATTCTAACACATGATATCCAAGTTTATAAAATAGTGTGACGTGAAAGTATATTGTAATATTTAATAAAAATTTTGAACTTTAAATCATTTGTTTATAATTAAATTGTAGTATCACTTATATTTAAAAATTATGCTTGGACGATCTTCGGGTAACTTTTTTAATTGAGATATAGTTTTCTTAAATTAATATTTTTTAGTAAGTTATTAATTTTTTACTTAATAAAAGTGCGGGTAACGGGCGCAGGTACGGACATATAGGTGCCCAGCGGGTATGAAGATAGACACTAAAATTACTGTCAACATGGGTACGAGCGCGAATACGAACTTTTTTTTAAAAATGTGGGTATGGAAATGGGCACTGTAGTACCCTATTCATAGGGTACGCATTGTCATCCCTACTACCACATCCACAACTTTTGACTAATACTATAACATTATTTCACTTATCAAACGTAAACGGAGGCATGATTGGGTGGTTGGAAGTTCCGTGGAGAACCCCACCATTATCAATGATGGAGCAACTGAAGTCTTCTTTTGTTTAATTAGAGGTCAGCTGAAGTGCTAAACAAAAGTCAATTTGCAAATTTCAGAGGCACTGCATTTATTAAACACGTTAACTTGGATAATTACGGTCGTTTCTTCCCAGAGCTGGTGCCATAGATTCAGCTCTAACTCAAGTCCTCCTAACACGCTTATACTTTTTTTTTTCTTTTAATATACAGGGTGTAAAAGAAAAGCAAACTACACCCTTATGGTACACCAAAAAACAAAGAGTATTGTTATTGTTATTCATATAACAATACAACCATACAACCTAAAAGGACAAAAATAAAAAAGAGAAAAAAAAAAAAGAAAAATATGATTGTAAATAATATGATAGGTGATATGATGAAGAGAGATAATTATAAAATTAATATATATAATTATATATGGAACTATATATTAAATAATTATATATATATATATATGAGTGTGAGTATGGGGCGGACTGAACATCATAGTGTCTGTCCCCGTTAAGAAATGCGGGCTATTGCCCATACTCGCACCCATATCCATTTTATGGGTTTTTACCCTACCCATTACGGATAATTTTTACATGTGCCTATAGGATTTGAGCTCAATTACCATCCCTAAAAACCTATCATGAGTGGTACATAATTGATTTTCTACCCATTGATCTAAGAAGTAGTTCATACTTACATGAGAAAGAACCATTAAAATGTTTCTCTCGGATTCTGTACGTATCTCTAACGTTTCTTGAGGAAATTTGGTTACTGAAGAGTCCCACAATACTTTAGCACTCATTTTTTTCCTATTACTCTGAACTCGAATATAAACAAAAAAATAAAATTAACTCACGTTAATTATGAATGTTAATTAATTTTATTAAATTTTCTTCATATTATTTAAAAATGGATTGTATTTTCTAAATTGTCATTCATAGAATACTTTAATTTTATTGAAACTTGTTCCAAATGGAAATACTCTTTCTACATGACTCATTAAATAGTATTATAGGAAAATAAAATATGAATTTAAATAAAAGGATATTTTGATATAAGGTCATTAAATATGGTAAAGTTAGTTGAGACTTACTTATATTTTAGACCATCATATATAAATTTTTTTATTACTTATATTCGAGTTCGGTATATTTTACTATGCTGGCATATGAAAGAAGCTCAATTATTTTCACTATTATCTTTCAGTGTCTATTTCTTCTCTACCTCTACACAACTAAACTAAGCATAAAAATAAAGTAAAAGGAAGCTATTGGTAAAGATGAAAGATATCAAATTATTATTTCCTTTCTTCTTTTTATCAGTCACCATTTGGATTAGACACAAGAACTAAAAAATAGAATTAATGTTATCATTCCTCTTAAAATTATTATCTACTTTTTTATTATATTATTTATCTCGCTTATTAATTATTTTTTCTCATTTTGCAGTGAATGGGTAAGTATTAGGATATAAAAGGGAAAGCAATAATTAATGTTGTTTTGAACTACTAGTCACGTATAAAAAGGAATAAAAAATCAAAATTAAGACAGATAAAAAGTAACAAATGGAGTGATAGTGTTATCAACGGGGTGATTAGTTTAAGTGATATACATTTCACTCCCCTTAAATAAAATCCCAACTTCAAGTCTTGTGTATATAAAAGAAAAAAAAAATCCATTAGAAGAAGTAGCTCCATCATATTGTATATATGTTTTTCATTTAGTAAACTAGCACATTAATCCCTGACTTTTTAGGCATCGTGCATTTTAATCCCCGACTTTTAGAAAAATTCTCCATAATTCCCAACGTTAGTATCTGTCATGCACTTTAGTACAAAGGCTTTATCTTCCTTGAGTGTGTGTTGGTATGTAACATTAAAGTGACACATAGGATTCTTTAGAGCTTCAATATGAAGTCGTTTTACATGTTTTTTTATAAGTGTCACACCATCCCTAACGGTCATTTCATTTTGCTTTCTATGCTCATCCCACTTCTTTCCTTTTCTGCCTAGCTCTTCTTTGTGACACCCTTCTATCCCATTCTATTATATGTTTCGTAAATAGAAGTTTAGAAAATGTAAAGTCCCTCGGTGGGTAAAAAGGTACACAAACACTCTTAATAAATTTCATAGTTCGAAAATGACTTTATTAAATGAACTCAAACTCCAAATATAAATTAATTATAAATAGCGGAAATCTCCATAGGAATAAAAACAATTAATAATCTACTGCCATACAAGACATCCAGAAGTTCATAAAAATACTCCTAATCTAGGAACATGGTAAAACCCCCAAGCACACCCTGATGTCACATCTATCAGAGCATACCCTTTTAATCATAGTCGACACCAGTCGTGTCCTCCTCAACACCTGTAAAATATATCCACAGAATACGGTGAGGAAAAGGAATACTACCTATACATACACATAGAGAATACCCATCCTCACCCACAACATCATTACATCATGCCATCAATACATTAAATCACCAATAAATGGCATTCATCTAAACTCAACATATATTTAATCATCTATATCAACATATACATGCCATACCATCATTCCTATTCATAACACATAAATATATCCTTTATACATTCATCAAGCTCATCATCATCATAACCTCATTCATATATCATCATATAGTTCTCATACCATCATTCACCCAGTTAATCATATAATCTATTCTCACACATAATACTCATCATCATCATCAATATTCATAACATCATTTAATAACACCATTTCATCATCATATATCACACACCAATACTCCTCTCATCATCTACCCAAAGATCATGACTTGGAACTCCGCACAATGGGCGCACCTCGTCAATCACTCTAGTTAGTACCAAGGTGGTCTACCGGTGTTACCACAAACTATCCGATAGGTTCTACCCCCTCTATGGGCCCGCACAACGACATTCGACCCTAGGTTGTACCCCCTCTATGGGCCCGTACAATCACTCCTAGGTTGCACCCCCTCTATGGGCCCGTGCATCGAACGCCCCATCTTGATCCCCTGAGTTGTACCCCCTCTATGGGCCCGCACAACTCAGTTCACCTCCCGAATTGTACCCCCTCTATGGGCCCGCACAATTCAGGTCTCATCACATATGCTCAAGACATCTCTCCTAAGTTGTACCTCCTCTATGGGCCCACACAACTTAGATAACATCATCATCAAAAGGTGATATACACCATCATCATAAATCATCATTTCATGCATCATCATACTCATCATCAAACATCACCATTAATAAAGTGATATACACTTATCATCATTCACATCATCATCATAAGCGACATGCACTATCATCAATAACATCATCATCATAAGTGATACACATTATCACCATTTACATCATCATCATAAGTGATACACACTATCATCATTTACATCATCATCATAAGTGATACACACTATCATCATTTACATCATCATCTTAAGTGATACACCCTATCATCAATTACATCATCATCATACATCAATATGCTCATCATTAAACATCATCATAATAAGGTGTTATACACCGACATCATTATCATCATCACACTCATCATCAATTATCACCATAATACATCATCACACTCATAATCAAGTATCATCATTATTCATCATCATAAGCATCGCAATCCTCATCAAACATCATTAATCATCAACACAATACTCATTATAAAGTACTCTCAAACAACATCAATCATCATCAAACAGTTAGGATCTGAAAATCCACTCTGGTAATCGATTACCAACCTCCAGTAATCGATTACCCGCAAACAAGGTCTCTGGTAATTGATTACAACCCCCTTGTAATCGATTACCCGCGAGCAGACTCTCTGGTAATCGATTACAGCACCCCTGTAATTGATTACCCGCAAACAAACTCTCTGGTAATCGATTACAACACCCCTGTAATCGATTACCCGCAAGCAAACAGTGCTTCTGGGTTGCCCAGAACACTCTGGTAATCGATTACCACATCTGGAAATCAATTACCCGCGAGACAGATCGCAGATTTCACGATTTCTCACTCCTCTAAACCCATCCAATCAATCCCTAATCAGTCTTTTTCGTCTAAACATCATTCATACTCATTAATAACATCAAATACTCAATAAATCATCAATCTATTACAGATTATACCATCAATTCATCAAAACCCCAATTTCTCAATCCCTAATCACCCCTTTTTTCAATTATCTTCAATATCATCTTTACTCTCATTTAATAATTCGTTAATACACATACAATAAATCATCAATCACCAGATTATATCATCATTCTCAGTTATTCATTCATAAATTCGAATTATACATCTTAGATTACTACCCAAGTACCCCCTACATACATATACAGGCAATACCCTCTCCCCCACCGTACCTTAAGCGAAGTTTGATCACAGCAAGGAAGTCCTTTCTTGAATTCTTGGCTTTCACTCCGCAGCAGCTCCCTCTTGAGACTCTATTTCTCCCCTCCTTAGCGTTTCGCTTACTGACGGATGATACGAATAAGGATTATGGTGCTCTGTTAACCCCCCTTACTGAAATAACTAATTGGGCTTGGGCCCACTCTCACTCCCTTATTCTATTTTCAATTAAAATTACCTTTACGAAACAACACTAATAATAATAACACTCCTATTAATTATTTCCCATTAAATTAATTATTTTCTTAATTAATCTATTTAATTTAATTACTATTTATCCTAATAAAATTTAGGATGTTACATTCTTCATCGCAATGTTTTTCCTTCTTCTTCATCCTTGCTCCTGCTCGTTGCTGGCTTCTATTTTTTTGCTATCTTCTACTTCTTCCTAAACATCTTCTTCCTCTTCCATGTTTTCTTGTTTCTCTCCATTCATTTCAGATTCAAATTCTTCTTATTTTTCGCAATTCCCTGAGTGTGTATTTGGATGGAGAATTTTATAATTCTCAAAATTGTAGTAGACAATGTTGAGTGAATTATTAAAATGAGAGGAATTGACAATAACAATCTAAAAAGTTTGAACATAAAAGAGAAATGTTGAAATTCTCTCTCAATATTTGTCATTTGAAATTCCCTTATTTGTCATAAAAAATCCTCCTATTTATCATTTGGAATTCTTTCTTCTATTATTTTAACACATGAATTCTAGTGATTTCAAATTTCTCTATCCAAACACAAGGTTAGGACATTGGTTAAGAATCCACATATAGAAATTTTTTATTGGAAATCAATGCATTGATTGCATCTGTAACATTAAGTATTACACACTCTAATAAAAGTTTTCTATATATGGATCCTTAACCGGTGCTCTGAGAGCACTCGTTAGCATTTTCCAACAAAAAAACTTAAAGGGACCTTTGTGACCTCAATCACTAGTCCTCTACCTTCTAAAAGTCATGGATTAAGATGCATGACTCCTAAAAAAGTGCACAACACTTAAACAGTCAAGAACTAATGTGCTAGGTTAACTCGTTTCTCATTCCATACACTTAGGGTCTGTTTGGTTTACAGTTGAGTAGAATTGATTCTAGAAATGAATGGTTGAGATATATGATGCACATTTTACGAAGTACGTTGGACGGAAGTGATTTAAAATCAATTTTGTAAAATCATGATTTTGTACCGTTGGAATTTAAAACAAACGAGCTCTTAGTATAGGAAAAAAATATTATTTGGTGTGATTAGGGAAATAAAGAGAAGAGAAATGAGAAGAAAAGAAGTGGAAAGAAGAAAAATAAAGAAAAGATAGAGATGATTTTAAAAGTCTTGGTCGCGGAATTCAATGTGTTGCATTTGTTGAGAGGCACGTCGGTCCAAAACAGCTTATATTGAATTCGTAAGCGGTTCAGTTCAGTGCGTTATACATTCAGATCCAAAGTGACGACGAGAGTGACACGCATGATATGTGCCTTGCCTTCAACCCCAACGCGTTTGATACTTATTTTTGGATATTTTTCTCTGCTCTGTCTCCAGCCTTCACTTCACATTTGGTGTCTAGAGTATTTAGATTTAAGAAGATATCACATGCATCATCAAATCTTAATATACTTTATAATTATGGACCTTTTTATATTCCACTGTGCTAGAAATTATTCACGCTGCGTCTTAATGGATTTCGCATTTGGTGAACAACTCTTCAACCCCAACGCTGCGTCCTGCGTGTTAATACACTGTACAGAATATCTCTATCAAAGAAATGCAATATATAAACTACTCCATTTGGAAATACAGCTTATTTAAGTGTTTATAATACAGACTCTTATTTAATAAGCACTTAATGAATAAGCTCTTAAAAAAGTAGATGAAAATTGAAGGAGGTGCATTGTACTTAAATTCTTCATAAGCTATTCCCAAGAGCTTATTGAAATAAACTGAAAACAACTTATTGTTAGACAAGTGGTCTCACTAACTTAAGAGGGGTGAATTAAGTTATTCGATTATAACTAATCTTTTTATTACTGATTTATCTTGCCTTTAGTGTACTTACAATCCTTTAATTAAGATGAAGAAGAATGCGTATACTTAAGACGACGAACAAGTAATTGCAATAATTAAATAAGAGTTAAGGGATAAGAAAGTGCAAACTCAGTTTATACTGGTTCGGCCAACCCCTTGCCTACGTCCAGTCCTCAAGTACCCACTTGAGATTTCTATTATTTGTAAAACTCTTTACAAATGATGAATCCTCCAACACCTTGGAACCCTTCCTTGTGTTGAGAATCACCCACAAAACAAGAGAGACACCCTCTCTTCAACCCACAATAATAAATTCAATCTTTGAATACAGATGGACTCTCCTTTAGAGTAGATAATACAAGTTGAAAGATCTATAAGAACTTCTTAAGATTTGCAAGTATTTGGCACAATTGATTTCTTGTAATGAATTCACTCTTTTAAGTTTCTACATGAGTAATCTGTTGTAATTTTCGAAAATGAGTCACATATATATAAGGATGATGATGAAACATTGTAATCCTTGATTAGAAGTCATGACTCTTCAAGATTTTCTGAAAAAGTACACTGATAATCGATTACAGGAATATGGTAATCGATTACACAGTTCAAAATTGCGAATCGTTGTGCCTGGAATTCAAATTTCGAAATTCCTACACTCTGGTAATCGATTACAGGATTTGGTAATCGATTACCAGTTCAAAAATCTTGAATTTTAAATTCTGGAACTTCTGGTAATCGATTACACAATTTAGTAATCGATTACCAGTTCAAAAAATTTATTTTTTGAACTGATTTTGACTTTATAAAAATACTTTGTTCAATTTTCTTTTTAGTGCCAAATTCCTTGCAAACCTTAGACTTCTTTTAACATTTTGTCTAACTAAATTAAACTTAAACTAATTGACCTTCTTGACTTGACTTTGATCTTGATCTTCTATTCATCCTTGATTCTTGAATTAACTCTTTCCTTTGCCATTGCATTTCTCTTTTCTTTCATTCTTATTGGAATCATCAAAACCTGTATTCAAGGCATCTACGCTTATGAATATGTTATAGGTTTTTTTCATAAGTTTACCTAAACAGTTATATAAGTGTTTATGCGATAAGATAAGCTCAAATAAGCTCTTCCAAACACCACCTAAAAATATAATAAGATATGCATTAAAAATGATTATTTTTTATTCGAAACATTTGTATAAAAATTAAAAAATGTCAACACTGAAGAAATCATGACTTCAGTTATGATTTTTTTTTTAAATACGATTTTGATTAATATGTATGCATCTTAGTATGACAAGGTTTTAGTATTTGATAAGTTGAATAAGATTATTTTAAAATGAAACTATTTTAATTTTGAACTAACAAATATATATTCCACACATTAGCAAATATTCTTATTAGTTTTAAAATTAAACCGAAAATATTAAAATATGATTTAGTTATTAAAAACAATTTTACTGAATAATTAATTAAAAAAGGAAAAACTTGTGATATATTGAATAATTAATTAAAGATAAATTGATATTAATTTGATTTGATCTAATATATAAATTCAAAATGTATATCACAACAAAGATATGTAATTTTATGAGAAATATAGTATAATGTGAGTTGTTGAAAAAAGAGAAAGTGCATTCAGGTTTTTTTTTTGACGCCTTGAAAATTCAATTTGATTGATGGGCCGGGGACAGAGTATCCAGGGCCAAAGCAGTGGCAATACCAGGGCAACAAGTCATAAGGATTTTAGGATCTAGCTATGAGTTTGAAATCCCTGTTATAAGGAAGCCATCCGTCGTCCCAAATTCTAACTTGGGAACCATTTCCTATTCTCCAGTAGCCACCAGATTTTAGGATCTAGCTAGCAGTGTGAATACTCCTCCATGTGTAGCTTGGGTTGAAACCCACATTGGCATGCAGGAAATTGCCCCTTGGAAAGTATCTAGCTTGTAAGCAATTGGTTACCAGTGAATTCCTTTGGGTAGAAATACACCAACCTTGCTTTGCTAATAAAGCTAGATTAAATGCATGGAAATCTCGAAAACCCAATCTACCCACAAACTTTGATTGGAAAAGGTTATCCCATTTGACCCAGTGCATTTTCCTTTCCCCACTTCTAAGAAGAAAGTGCATTTAGGTTATTTCATTGTGGAAAATGAAAATTCATGAGATTGGAGGGTTAGATATTTTAGTAATAGTGTCTTCATATCTAAAATCTATATACATCAACTTCCCTATTTATCATTTACATTAAACAAAAAATCAGTCGCGGAACTTGAAATAAATATTCGAGGGTGTCGAAATAAAATTTTAACGTATAAATAATTATATATAATATCATAGGTTGAATTATATTTTTTTATCCATTTAATTTAGACTATATACAATTTTGTTCCTTTAAGTTTTTTTTATAAATTAAATCTATTAATTTTAAAAATTAAGTAAAATTAATTTTAACTGTCTTCTACCTAAAACCCTTAACCTCAATTTCTCATTTTCAATCCAAATATTTGATAGTTCATGATAAATTTAAAATTTGAAATAATTTCAAATTCACAAGTAAAATTTTTAATAGAAATTTAATAAAATTTGAAGGATTTTGTAGGTGGAATTAAGATTTAAAGAGCGCAAAATTTTGAGATTGTTTTTTAATTTAGGTAAATTTTGATATTTTTAATTTGATTGATCAGTTTTGAAATTAATAATTTTCAAAATGAATTAATCAATTCAATTCATGGAGATGTTAAGTAGAAGATGATTATTTTAGGGTTTTAGATACAAAACAATTTTCAGAGAGACCAAATTTCTCTAATTTTAAAAGTAGAGCGACTTAATTTATTCAAAGATACTTAAGAAGGGATAAAAATACACATAGTCCAAACTAAAGGAACCAAATTTAAATTAAGTCTTATAGAGTAATATTAAAACAAATTTAACCATTAAAATAATATTTAGAGAGGTAAAATTATCCCCAATTGATTAAATATTGTAAAATAGCTTTAAATTTTACTTGATATATTATGAGAAATTACATGGTTAAAAATTAATAATATAAATATTTTTAATAATTAGATAAATATGTATATGTATATATGTATATTTATATATATAATTGAAAATTTTTGGGGGAGCCATGTGATATGAACCTTAAGGTTCTATTTTTTATGGACCTTAGAAATTTCTAAATAAAACAACACTTTTCTTAACAAGTACTTTTTCTGTTCTTCGCAATATTTTCTTTTTCTTTTCTTTTGCTATTTTCTTTCTTTTTCTTTTCTTTTCTTTTCTGCGAGTACTCAAATAAAATAAAATAGATGAAATAAGAAAGATGATAACCAAGTAGTAACCTTGCCAAAACAATATTCAACCTTAGAAAAACTTGATAAATAAATCACTTATAAACCAAGTAAGACATATAGGAAAAATATAGGTTTTGAACTCAAAAATAATTCGTAGAAGAAGAAGAAGAGATAAGGATGGACGTCACACTTTCAAGGCTTGAAAGATAAGTCCTTGAAGATACACACACAAAAGTGAAGAACCTTTGATAATCTTCACTCTTGACTAGCAAGAAACTTAGAGAAACACTCTTAAAGTATAGGTAATTTTCTGCATCAAATTTCTAACCTTTCTTGCATGCATGAAGCATGAATTTATAAGAGTTACAATTGGTTCATTAGTCATGCAATCAGCTAGGGTTACACGCCCCAAATATCCCTAAAATGTCCCTCATACAATTCCCATGCACACATAATTTTTACTACAAAAATAAATAAAGAAAGTAGTAAATTAACTAACTAAAACTAGGCCTATTCCTAGTTTGTGCAGCCGCAAAAACCAGCCAGCTTTTCTTGCACACGTGGCTGAATTATTCTTTGAGTTATAACCTCGAAAACATGGAATAATTGGCCAATTGAATCAGCCATGAAGTGGCCGCCCATAACAGCCCATTGTGATCAATTTTGGCTTCAATTTGTAACCCCCAACTCATGAATGTTGGTCGCCACTTTGATGACAATTCATGCAGCCATTTACAACCTTGTTGGCCCCTCTTGATGACTTATAACTCAGCCAAAATTAAGCACATGTGGCCGCACACTTTGATGAGACTTTAGGCTTCCATGTAGCTAAAAAAATGGCTAGGTTCATGCACAACTAGCAAACTTCCTTCCAATAGCTAGCAGACATAATTTTAATGCAATTCAACCTCATTATCATCATGTTTTGTAACCACCAGAATAGGAAACATAACCACCAACAATTTAAACCTTGTGTCTTGTAACCCTCACAAGCTTATTGAAAGCAAAAATAAAAACTAAAATTCAACAAAATAATCATGAAGTGGCTGCCCACAATTACCACATGTGGCCGTCCACAATGCCACTTCACTTGCTTGGAAGTGCTTCAACTGGTAGTTGCATTAAATGCAACTGTTTCTCCATCAATTGATCCATCCTCTTCAATCTGAGTGCAATTAATGAACTGAAGACTTTCATTAACGCTTTGCATGTTTTGAGATTGAACTTCTTTGATGATAAGTTGGAGTGCCTCCTTAGCCTTCCTAGCCTGTGCCCTTGTCATGGGCCCACCTAATCTGTTGATTGCTTGACTGATGTCTACATCACCATGGCTCCCCTATGTCCCTATTAAGGTCCGCCATTGCAAAAAATCACTTATTTGAAAGGCAATCAGGTTTACTCTTTAATAGAAGAGAGACTATGTAAACACGATATCCAAGGTTTCTTTCCATCTAAAACGAATTTTATGATAAGATATTTTTTATCCTTCAATATATTAGTGTAAGTTTTTTTTTTATTAATGGGGGGCCAAAGGCCCAAAAAAAAAACTAAAAGACTAGACGA
The DNA here is from genome assembly GCA_026901365.1 of Sesbania bispinosa. Classification (NCBI taxonomy): domain Eukaryota; kingdom Viridiplantae; phylum Streptophyta; class Magnoliopsida; order Fabales; family Fabaceae; genus Sesbania; species Sesbania bispinosa. The sequence continues at coordinate 49,134 of QLOH01001031.1, forward strand.
GGCAAGACAACACCTCTACAATCATCCCTTAGGATGTTAACAAGAGAACTAGGACAGGAAGGGAGCCTATGAATACCCAGGGTTAAATTATGCCCCAATTTAGCAAGATGGTCAACAACTCTATTACCTTCTCTATAGGTATGACCAATGTAAATTGACCAATCCCAAGATAGGGCTTCTCTAATATCCCTAACAAGGCTAAAACAATGATGGGTATTAAGACAACCATTCCTAACTAAATCTAGAGTTGTTTTAGAATCCAGCTCAATGATCAATCTATTTATATTACAATCCTTTGCTAATTGAAGGCCATATAGAAGAGCCCAAAGTTCAGATTTTACTGCAGAACAAGTTCCAAGATTAGAAGTAAAACCCGCTATGTAGCTTCCATCAGCTGTCCGAATAAGACCACCTGCATCAGCATGATTATCGGGACTAATCACTGAGCCATCTACATTTAACTTAGCATAGTTAGCAGGAGGATATTGCCAAGCAATTAATTCTTCATGTCTTCTCCTCATGTGATGGGAATGACAGGAAATGTTTGAATTATTATTCAAACCCGAGGCAAAAGAGAGAGCTTTCTGCATAAGGAAAGGCAAATATGTTTTCTGGTTAAAAACAAAATTATTCCTATTATTCCATAGCATCCACAAAAGAATGGGTAACAACAAGTTCCAATAAAAAAACTGCATGATCCTTTGACACATTTTGAGAAAAATTCAGCTCCAGCCAACCCTTCAAACCCAAACTGAAAAGGCTAGCCCAATAGTCTTCATGGATTATAGAGTTCCATAAATCTGTCACAATTTGACAGTCCCTTAAAGCATGCATAATTGATTCTGGATGCTCATTACATCTTCTACAGACAGGATCATTAATCATACCTCTAGTCACCCTTTCTTCATTTGTAGGAAGCTTCCCATGAATACACTTCCAAAGAAAGCATTGAATTTTGGGTATGCCTTTCCAGTGCCAAATATGATTGCACAAATTTTGATCAACCTCAGGAATATAATCTGCACCAATTTGGTCATAAATGAGTTTGAGATGGAAATCACCATCAGCTGCAGATGCCCAGGCAGGGGTGTCATTTTCCAAATTATTCCTAGGAGGGACAACATCATATAATTTATTAATTACATCAGTAGGCAAATAAGGTTGAATATCATCTAATTTCCAATTCCCATAAAAAATGAATGCAGAAACTGGTAGAGCCATAAGGTCTTCATGCATTGGTTGAACATAATAGTTGATAAGAGGTCTTAAACCTGGAATAAATGTATCTGACCATAATCTTGTAGAGTTACCATTTCCAAAATGCCAGATTATACCATATTGAACGTGCTTCCAAGCCTTATTGATTCCTTTCCAAATATTGGACTCTCTATAACAGTTTTTAACTATAGGCATTCTATGATCTCCACATTTATATTTAGCCCTTATAGCCTTGACCCAAAGTATATGAAGTTGACTAACCAGTTTCCATCCAAGCTTGACCATATAAGCTTCATTGATTAATTTAAGATGTTTGAATCCCAGACCACCGAGATTCTTTGGTTGGCAAATTTTGTGCCAAGAGATTAGATGCATTTTCCTCTTCTCAGCAGAGGATCCCCAAATAAAATTCCTGCATAATCTTTCAATTTCTTCACAAACTCCAACAGGTATGACAGAAGCTTGCATCAAGTAATTAGGAATACTCATTACTGCTTATTAAGCCAGAGTAATGCGGCCAGCCATAGAGAGAGTTAGCTTTCCAACCAGAGAGTTTCTTTCTGACTTTATCAATGATAGGAGGATAGAGATTTTTCTTGTTCTACCATGAATAATAGGAAACCCAAGTAAGATCCAAGATCTTTAGTTTGATTAATAGAGAGAACATTTAGAACTTCATGAATGTTACTCTGATCTGTGTTTTTTGAAAAGAAAATTCTTGACTTCTCCCTATTAATCCTCTGTCCAGAAGTTCCACAAAATTCCTCTAGAACAACATTAATAGTCAATGCTTGATCTACATTTGCTTCAGTAATCAGAATGATATCATCAGCAAAGAGGAGATGGGAGATTGATGGGTTGTTCCTGCCAAAACAAAAACCTTTCCAAGATCCTAGATTAACATTATTAGTAATCAAGTGATGCAATCTTTCCATACACAAAACAAAAAGGTAAGGTGATATAGGATCACCTTGCCTAAGACCTCTAGAATGATGGAAATGAGCAGTTTGTGAACCATTCCAGTTAATTCTAGTTGTAGTGGAAGTAAAATAGTTATTAATAACCTCAATAAAATGATCAGGAAAAGCAATTTTATTCAAAGTATCAGTTATAAAAGACCATTTCAATCTATCATATTCCTTAGCCATATCAATTTTTAAGATCATGTAACCTTTCTTACCTTTAAGGAAACTGAGAGAATGAACAATTTCTTGTAAGAGAATCACATTATCAATACCTTGTCTACCTTTAACAAAGGAGCATTGGTTTAGTCCAACAATTGAAGGCATTATATTACTCAATCTAGAAGCAATAATTTTAGATAGAATCTTGTAACTAACATTACATAGAGAAATAGGCCTAAATTGAGACACATTAATAGGAGAATCAATCTTAGGAATGAGTGTAACCAAGGTTTGATTAATATCAGATATAAGAGAAGGGTTAGACTAAACCTGAGTGATTAAGTTAATAACCAAAGGCTCCATTACCTCCCATTGACTTTTGTAAAAAATTGCATGAAGTCCATCAGGGCCTGGAGCCTTGAGGTTCCCAATACTAAAAATAGCATGTTTTATTTCATCAACATTAGGAGTGGTAGGAAGGTTAACAAAAACCTCAGGAGGTAATGTTGGGAAACAATGATCACCCAAAGTTGTCTGAATTCCATTCAAATCTTCATAGTACAGGTTCTTTAAGAAATTTAACATCAGTAACTGGAGTTGCTGATCATCATAAATCCAGACCTGGTTTTCATCTTGAAGGACTTCAATTCTATTTCTAGCTCTCCTAAGAATTGTTGCCTGGTGATAGAAATGAGTATTTCTATCCCCCAGATTAAGCCAATTAACCCTTGACTGATGGAGCCAATACTCTTCTTCTCTGGACAGAATTGATTCATATTCAGTCCATAAATTCATTCTTAATTGTATAAGAAAAGGGTTAGGACCATCCAGAAGTTTTCTGTCAATACCCTCAAGCCTATTCAAGATGATTTTTTTTTTCTGCTGGAAAATATTACCAAAGATCTGCTTATTCCATAATCCAATATTAGTTTGAAAATCTGTCAAGTTCTGATTCCAACTTCTATCCCCAATCCAATACTTCTTAACTTGATTATGAAAGTCAGCATTTTCGTCCTCAAATTTTGTCTTACTATTCTCTTGGATTGAATTCTATGACACTAAGTATTGATAACCTATAACTTGGGTTGGATATCATGTTTCTATTATTAATAATTGTAAACTAACTATTTGACGTCCAAAATAAATTATATCTCTAAACTAAATCCATCTAATCATCATTCAAATTTCCCATAAATCAATTCTCTATCATAAATCTAAGCTCCCCGTCTCCAAGTATAAATTCTAAATATTTTCTTAAGATCAAAAGATTATGCAACTACTAAATAATTAATTTCAACACATTAAAGGTTCATAACTTAAGTAACCATAGATATGTTCGCCTTAAACTCATGATCGTATCCTAATTAGAAAACTATCAATACTGTAAAATATCATTATCAAAATCCACCTAGATCCAATGAATAATCAATACCTCTAAACCTTTTACATACACAACCAAACAAATTTCTATCAAACTTAATATTTGGTCTTTATTTTGAAATCTTTATACTAAAACCATAAAATTTTCAAAATTATCAAATCCCTATCTCTAAACCATCGAATTAAAGGAAATCTCTATCTCTAAAAAGATTAAATCTCTATCCCTTAAATCATAAAAAAATTTAACAACATCAAATCTTTATCCTTAAAATTATCAATTAAAAATTAAATCTCTGTATCTAAACCGTAAAATAGGCCTAACTGTTTTTCCTCAATTAAAAGATCACTTAACTCTGTGTAGGGCAATATCCAACTTCCTAGGTTTTAATAATTTATCATTAATATCAAAAGATTTCTATCTTTGATTACAATCTTCTTAGATCAAATCATACACATAACATAATTCAATTACCTACAAAAGTTTCCTCATTTCCTAGTTTCATATCGTCATCATTCTTACTTTCTCATATTAGTGATTATAATTGATGAGTGTATACCAATATAAAGATTAATAGGATCTTTCCTAAATTTTTGAAAAATCTTTATTTATTTCAGGAAGGTTCTATTGTCTAAACTATATATATTTTTAAATACTAGGATCTCTCTCTAAAAATTCTTTACCTTACTCTATCTTATAATTCCAGTTTTCCTCTAGACTAAACAACTCTAAAATATACAGAAAATAGTAGTTATTATTTCCTTACAAAGACACTATAACAATTAAAGATAGGTGTATATACCAATTCTAGTAAAGAAAAGAGTTTACTATAATTAAAACCAGTCACAGTAATTATCATGATTCATAAGATAAAATAGCATTTATCCTAAAATAAAATCATACTATCATAAAAATTTATTTTTAATACATATACCACCACACAAATCATATCTACTTTCATCGTAGCTATATGTCATCTTTCCTTCATGACTCTATCTACTTTCAATGGACCTTATTTTATTTTACAAACATTATTATTTATCTTACAATATATATTTCCTACCAATCTCGTAATGCTATAGAATAGTTTGTTGGCCGCTATTATCACTACCTTTATCAAAATCTTAGCTATATTCCATAAATTTCTAACTTTCTCTAATAATTAAACCTATAAGATAGTCAAATCCCAAAATCTTCCAATTTAAATTTAAATAAATCCTAACAATTTTGCTTTTATATAACAAATTCTATCCTCAGAGACATCTAATCCAAATCTAAATAAGATCTTATCTTAATTTGAAATTCAACATAGACTAATCCAAATTTCTAAAATTTAAATTCATCCTCAACCAAAACCTTCTCATCCTTTTGGCTCACCTTGTAACTACAGATAAAATCTAAACTATCTAAATCCAATTTATATTAATCACGTAATCCAAATCTGACCAAATCCTAACAAAATTTCAAAATCATATCCAAATTTTAAAATTTAAAATCAAGATACATATCTTTCATATCCAACAGCTAATGAAATTCTAATCCCCACTTCAAATTCAAATTATGCACATTATTCAGATCCAATTTAGATAAATCCTAATCCAATAAATTCAAATTCAAACACATGCAAACACACACATACATATATCCACATATATTGTTAGTCATATTACTTGACAAAAGAATCTCAATCTTAGATATTCACCAAATTATTATTTATTTATTCTTCTCCTACCTCTCACTTAAATCTAAATCAATCTAAATCTCAAGATCTCTAAAATTTTATTTTATCATCATCCACATCACATAATATGATAAAAATCATCACAATTATACAATTTAATAATCATATCATTCATTCACACATAAAATCTTATTTTAAATTTTCTTTCTTAAAATATTTTTGCAAAGATTTTCTTCTAGCAATGTTATTGACAAAACACTCTTTTCAAGTTGTTACATCTTCTCTTATCATGCTCAAATCATTAGGGTGGCCAGTCCCAATCACTTGAAGCAAGATAGTCAAAGACTTACCAACCTTGCAGGACACTGAAAACTAGAAAAATTCAATAATACACCTTACTCAATCAACATCACAATTTAGCACCACGGAAGCACAACAAACATATAACTCAAGGTCGATGAACCGACCAATCAAACAAATAGTTAACTCAAAGTAATATAATTCACTCAATCAACATAACACATTAGCACCACAGAAGCATAGCAAACACATAACTCACGGTCGGTGAACCGACCAGCTCTGATACCAATTAATGTGACACCCTTCTACCCCAAACTCATACATTCAACGAAGCGGAAGACTTAGAAAATAACAAACCACATTGGGTAAAAAGGTTCACATATCTCTCATAAAAACGTCGTTCGATTAAAGTCAACTTAATAAAATAGAATTAGAGTCGAAAGTTTCCAAAGTAAATAAAACATCAAGTTCTCAAAGTTAACATCAAACACCATCTTAGCCATGCAAGGCACTTAAAGACAACGTTCATCATCTACTTCTAATTACATAAAATAAACCCCTAACACTAAGCCCTGATGTCACAAGTATCAGAACGACATCCCATCAACTCAATACTCGACACCTATGGTGCCATCGTCATCACTTGTAAATAATAACCACAGATAGAAACGGTGAGGAAAAGAACACCAACTCATACATGCACACAGAGGCTACCCCATCCTCACCCACACATACCGAACATCATATTCAGTCACATCACATACTCAATCATCAATTACCCATCATAATAATCATCAATAATTCATCATATAACAAATCATCAATATCCTCCTCATAATATATGTAAATCACACATCGAAAATCACCAAGAAACACATTCTATACGCTCAACACCTAATGCTCATATCATCAATAATACTAATGTCATCATTATATAATTCAATTTCATTATCTAATGCATCGCATGTTCATCTATCATCAAGCACACCGAAACTCATCAACATCGTCCCAAGGATCATGACTTAGAACTCCGCACAATGGGCGTACCTCGTCAATCACCCTAGTTGTTACCAATGATGGTCTACCGGTGTCACCACACAAACCGATAGGTTGCACCCCCTCGTTGGGTCAGTACAATTCTATCATCCCTGAGTTGCACCCCCTCGTTGGGTCCGTGCAGTTCACCTCCTGAGTTGTACCCCCTCGTTGGGCCCGCACAACTCAGGTAGCACCTCATATGCTCAAGGCATCATCAACATCGTAATGTTATATACATCATCATCGTTAACATCATCACACATCATCAATCATCATTATCATCGTAAAATCATCATCACACATCATCATCATAGATCATCATAAGTATCATCAACAATCATCATCATCATAATCTTCATAAATATCATCAATCAATAATCATTATCATAATCATCATAAATCATCCCAAAACATCATCAATCATCATCATCATAATCATCATAAAGCATCATAAGGTATCATCAATCATCATCATCGTAATCATCACAATAGACATCTATTCATCAAGGACATAATCATATCATCATAGTCACACCAAAATCAAGGTATAACAGTCATCATCAAACACTAAGATCACAAAATCCACACCGGTAATCGATTGCAAGACTCCTGTAATCGATTTCAAGCCAAACACCTCTGGTAATCGATTACAAGACCCCTGTAATCGATTACCTGCGAGCTAACACCTCTGGTAATCGATTACCTGCAAACAAACTCTCTGGTAATCGATTACAACCCACTGTAATCGATTACCTGCGACACGAAATTATAGTTCTTGCGATTTTTACCCCTTTTAAACCCTTTTATTCATCCTCTAATCATTCCTCATCATCATTACGTCCATCTTACACGATTATACCGCATAAAATCAATCAAAAACACAATCTTTACAACAATTTCACAGTTATTCAACATAATCTCCAAATCATCAAACCCTTATAATCCCCTTTTCACTATTCTCATTACTCTCATTCAATTCAATCAAGATTCATCAAGACTAACACACATAAGCATCAAATCACAGATTTTCATCTCAAAACAACACATATTCGTATTTGATTTCAATTATTAAACTTTAGAGGTTATTCTCACTACCCATTCACCCCTACATACACATACAAGCAGCACCCTCTCCCCCATCGTACCTTAGAGTTGACGATTAGAAAACAAATAGTAGCGCTCCACTCCCTTGGTGATATATTCTGCTACACCTTCCCCTTGTGAAGTTGCTTCTCTCCTCCTAGGGTTTGGTTATCTAACGTTTGAAAGCCAATAGGGTGAAATAGATAACGCTCCCCCTATTTAAATATCTAACTGGGTTGGGCCTACTCCTACCCACCCATTACCATTTTTAATTAAATAATATATTTTTTTGAAACATAATAATATAATGATATTATTATTATTTTCTTCATAAGTCTTATTTTATTTTATTTATTCATTAGGAATTATTAGGATATTATAGAGTCCTTATCCGTTTATATTCAAATTTAAATTCAAATCTTATAATTAAATCTTATCCTAAATTTGTATTGATTCTCACCCTTAATCCTTGTGATCTCTCATTATTCCATTTTAAAACCTTATCCTAATTTAAAACACTAACCATATCTCTCTCATAAGATTATCATTATTAATCCTGATATTATTTTATTAATATAACAATTACTATATTTATAACAATTAATGTTAATTACAATCTTATGACCTATCTCTTAATAATATTATTATTATATTCAATATAAACATATCTGATTAAGATCCTACAAATCTGACGTCTCTCCTAATATTTATAATATTATATCATTATTATCTCATAAATACAGTTATATTAATATTTATTATTATTATTATGTAACTTCTATTTTTATCGCTAACGCCATCATATTTAAATTATATTTCTAAATTTTGGGATGTTACAATCATCATAAATCCAGACCTGGTTTTTATCTTGAAGGGCTTCAATTCTATTTCTAGCTCTCCTAAGAATTGTTGCCTGGTGATAGAAATGAGTATTTCTATCCCCCAGATTAAGCCAATTAACCCTTGACTGATGGAGCCAATACTCTTCTTCTCTAGACAGAATTGATTCATATTCAGTCCATAAATTCATTCTTAATTGTATAAGAAAAGGGTTAGGACCACCCACAAGTTTTCTGTCAATACCCTCAAGCCTCTTCAAGATTATTTTTTTTTCTGCTGGAAAATATTACCAAAGATCTGCTTATTCCATAATCCAATATTAGTTTGAAAATCTGTCATGTTCTGATTCCAACTTCTATCCCCAATCCAATACTTCTTAACCTGATTATGAAAGTCAGCATGAGAGAGCCAAGGGGACAAAAATTTAAAAGGTTTAATAGGCCTCTGATTCTGTTGATTAGAATCCAACCTAAGCCAAATACCACAATGGTCAGAGGTAGGAAGAGCAAGGTTTATGACAGAAGACTGCTGAAAAGACATAACCCAATCTTGAGAACATACAACTCTATCAAGCCTCTCTTTTACATTGCCTCTCTGCCAAGTTAAGAAAGGACCTTTAGAACTAAGTTCTTGAAGGGAGCAGTTTTCCAAACAAGAAGCAAAAGCATTCATTGATCTCCGGTTAACTCCAACACCCACTATTTTTTCAAAATCGTAGAGTATGGAATTGAAGTCACCCATCACACACCAAGGTACATCAACAGTACTACTAAAGTTTGATAATTCACTCCAAAGATCTTCCCTATTCAACTCATTAGGGCTAGCATATACAATGGAAAGAATCCAATTAATACCTCCCACATTGATCAATTGTAGATGAATACATTGAGAAGTTGATCCAATAACATTCACTGTTAGATTTTCAGTTCTCCACATGCACCAAATACCACCAGAAAAGCCTAAAGCCTCCACTCTAACTCCACAAGAAAAACCCATTTTTTTTAACTGCAAGTTCAGCCTTAGTACCACATATTCTCGGTTCAAGAAGAGCAATAAACTTAGCTGATAACTTACCCAAGTCTCTAATGAGACCAGGAAAACTTTTAGCACCAGCCCCTCTACTATTAGTGTAAGTTTATTAAAATAGGTTTGAAAAAAATTAAATATCTTTTTAAAAAATATAATTATTTATTTAAATAAATAAATAAATCTACTTACGCTGACACAGTAGAGTCTAATTAAGTAAAGTGACATGCTTATTTATATATACTCATCAAATGACAAAGCTCTACACTCAACTAAATACAAAAACGAGAGACAAGGAGAGTAAGAGAGAATATTTAATATCAATATAGTACGATCGGAAGAAGAGTCACAAAAAGAAGTGAGTGATAAGATAAATCAATATTAAAAACGGATAGAATCAATTATTAATAATTATTATTTATGAGAAGAGAGAAAATTGTGATAAAATGAGATTTTTTAACTAAAAATACCTAATTACTCTTAATAATTTAATATTACTCACTAAATAATTATTAACTATTTTTTATTTTTTGTAAAAGTATTAATAGTAAATAAAACAATTTTTAAGGGCCTAAAGCGAAGGCTTTACATGCCCTAGAGTTGGGCCGACCCTGTCCCTAAAGTACTTGTTTCCTCCAACAGACGTGAATTGGAAGCTCAAGAAAGTTAAATAAGATGTTATCTCAACTCATGTGTATAAAATATATATTAACTCGCTTAATACGCTGAAAATTATTTGTATAATTACTTAATTTTAAATTGTAATAGTATATTAAATTTTATTATTGAAATTTAATTTACATTATTTGACGATAAGATATAATTAGATAATTCAAATCATACTAATAAGAATAAATATTTATATTAAAAAACAAATTGGAGTAGGAAGTTATAGGATAAGATTTTCAATTTTAATAACGGTTTTAATAGCATCAATCCTTAGAGATGGAAATAAGATTTTAAAAAATTGAATGTTTTTACTAAAAATAGAAAAAAAATTATTGTTCATTTATGCTTCTAATGTAATTAATATTTTCTATTTCAATAAAACATTCCATTTTTTTGGAATATTAGTATTTAAAAATTTAAAGAGAAAGAAAGAGAATATTAGTATTAAGAATTGAGAAGGAGAATCTCACTCTCACAAGTAGAGTCGCAAAGTGGGATAGCTTGATTGGGTCGGCCTGCAAAAATGTAAGGCTCGGACACTTATTTTAGAAGTCTGAAGAACTCTCGGGATTTTTAGCCCAACCCGATAAAACATGTTACCCGCAAAATATCGAGCTACCAACAAAAATGTAGGGCTCTAACACTTATTTTAGAAACCCGAATATCTCCCGGGTTTTTAGCCCAATCCGATAAAGCGCGCTACGCTCATCGTGCCGGGCCGGACAACCCGAATTGTCAGCTCTACTCACAAGTAATGTGTGAAACTCACTATCGAATGAGAGAAGAGAGAGAATACTAAAAATTTTGAGAGGAAGAGTAGGGTGAGTGGCTGTCTTATTCTCCAAGGTGTAGTCTCAAAATTATAATACAAATTTTTAAAACACTAAGACCCCCGTTCGGGGTGGTTGCGAGTTTTCAGTTTTTAAAAATTTTAAATCAAGTTTTTACAATTCAAAACCAAAACTGAAAACCTCTTTTTGTGGTTTTCAAAATGACTGTTTTGAAAACCACAAAAAGAAGTTTTCAATTTTTAATTTTGAGTTATAAAAACTTAATTTAAAATTTTTAAAAACTAAAAACTGAAAACTCGCAACCACCCCGAACGAGCCCTGAGCTTTTATTAGTCTTTGGATTAATTTAATTTAACAAAATATTTTTTATTTTCATTATGTATTTATTCTTAATTATAAAGATGTTATTTTATTTTTATTTTTAAAAAATTGTATAGAAGAACTGAAAATAAAAAGTTTTTTTTATTTATCAGAATTAAAATAACTTGTTTCTTTTTTTTTATTTCCTTCTTTGATCTTTTAATAAAAATATAATACCTCAATAAATAAAAAATAACAAATAAAAAGAAAATATTAATTTTGAAGACAAATTTGTTTACTAAGGGGTTGTTCGGGGTGGTTGTGAGTTTTCAATTTTTTGTTTTTTAAATTTTAAATTAAGTTTTTACAACTCAAAATCAATAATTGAAAATTTGTTTTCGTAGTTTTTAAAACAAACATTTTAAAACTACAAAAAGAAAGTAATTTTCACTTTTTGATTTGAGTTGTAAAATTTGATTCAAAATTTTTAAAAATCAAAACCTGAAAACTTGCAACTATCCTAAACAGCCCCTAAAGTATTATATTTTTATTAGAAGGAAAGGAAAAGAAATTCAAACTATCTATGACATGATAAGTGATAACACAAATAATTATAATTCATGAAAATTTGCTTTTTTTTTTAAATCTCTCGTATTTTTCAAGTTAGACAATCTTATTTGAGCCGGATATACCTAAATTACCTAAATTATGGTGTGACTAGCTCTCATAATGGACGGAGATTTTTTCCAATCACAAAACTCGAACTACCTTCCTTAACGGAAATCAAATATCTGCCGTTTAATCAACCCGTTGGTAATTCATGAAAATTTGCTTGCTAAGTAACAACTTTCATTTCTTATTAAATAAACCTTCCATCTCTATTTTTTATTTGAATAAAAAAAACATTCTGCGAGACTATAACACTACCGGTCAAAATAAGAAACAACTAATTCATAGTTAGAAAAATATCAATAAAATAACACCACGATCTGCTACATATATGATTTTATCTTCCTTCCATTCAAGATAAAATGCAACATTGAAAATATCATCATATCATGGAATGGCTCTGAAGAAGAGAGAAGCCTCGAAAACGATCTTGTTTATCTGAAACAATAATTTGCATCGTACTATCTGTCTCAAAGGTGAAAATTAACCTCAAACAGAGCCAGATAATGGGAGCAGAAGAGGTTGGAGGAGGTTCTACAGATACCCATCATCGAGAATCTGACATAGAACTCATTGGTAGTGAAAGGGTAGCTCACAGCAGTCCACGAAGTGGAGCACTGAACAAAAGGGTTAGCAGAAAAAGTTCAAAGTTGAATGCTTTTGAGTCCGATCTTGGCCCAAACCAGTCACAGTCACAGCAAATCCCAGGAACAAGATGAAGGGGACTATGTTGAGGTCACTATGGATATTCAAGGTGATTCTGTTGCTTTACACAGCGTTAAAGCTGTTGGAGGAAGCAATGATCATCATGTGGAGGATGAGAAACTGGGTTTACTTGGCAAAGGCATCGAAAAGAAAAGGTCCTTTGGTGCCTCGGTTGTGCGAAGTGCTTCCATTCGTATGAAGCAAGTGTCACAGGAACTGAAGCGTTTAACTTCCTTTTCAAAACAAACGGAACCTGCAAAAGTGCCCTTTGATAGGACCAAGTCTGCAGCTTCTCATGCTCTCAAGGGACTCAAGTTTATCAGCAAGACTGATGGTGGTGCAGGGTGGGTTCAGGTTGAGAAGCAATTCGAGATTCTCACTGCTTCCACTAATGGGTATCTTCATCGTTCTCTCTTTGCCAAATGCATAGGTAATTAAAGACACAAAGTACAAATCCATCTTCTAATGTTTGTTGAAGTATGGACTATAGAGTATAGAGTAATTTCATAAGATATGTTTGGATTATTTAATTGTAGGGATGAACAAGGAGTCTGAGGCATTTGCAGGGGAGCTTTTTGATGCTCTTTCTCGGAGGAGGAATATTCAGGGAGATTCCATTAACAAGGCACAGTTGAAGGACTTCTGGGACCAGATTTCTGACCAGAGTTTTGATTCTAGGCTCAGAACATTCTTTGACATGTAATTCTTTGTTTTTTCTTATATATAAAAACAAAAAAATAAAGTATGTGTTGATTGAATGTCATGAAGTGTATTTATTACCAAGATTAATTTGGAATGCAGGGTTGATAAAGATGCTGATGGGAGAATCACTGAGGAAGAAATTAAAGAGGTATGGCAACATAAATTAACCACTAATAATTCAATTTTGACTTTTTTTTAGTAAAGTAGTTTTGTCTGGAACTTTTTCTGGTATGCATTTTGTTCCCATCAGCATGGGAATTGGGATTATCCTTGAGAATATGTGATGGATTCAGATTCTGTTTTCAGATTATCTGCCTTAGTGCCACTACCAACAAGCTCTCAAACATACAGAATCAGGCAGAGGAATATGCGGCTTTGATCATGGAAGAACTAGACCCTGATGAGACAGGATTTATCATGGTAATTACATAAGATAGGAGAAAAAAAATAGAATTCCATTTACTGTTGTAGATTCTCATCTTTGCAACATTTGTTTAGCCATTTGGTGATTATTACTGGGAAGACAGGTAGGCGATTTGGAGATGCTGTTGATGCATGGACCAACACATTCTACAAGAGGAGATAGTAAGTACCTGAGCCAAATGCTAAGCTTAAAGCTTAGGCCCTACATATGAGGATAATGCCATTAGGAGGTGGTGTAGAAATACCAAGTACTTTCTGCAGGACAATTGGCAGAGAAGTTGGGTATTGGTACTGTGGATTGGTGTGATGTTAGGTCTATTTGCCTACAAATTTGTGCAGTATAGGAGAAGAGCTGCTTATGAAGTGATGGGGCATTGTGTATGCATGGCCAAGGTGCAGCTGAGACACTTAAATTGAACATGGCTATTATCTTGTTACCAGTTTGCCGAAACACCATCACATGGCTCAGAAACAAGACCAAGCTAGGCATTATGGTTCCTTTTGATGACAACCTTAACTTCCACAAGGTAAATTTTATGACTAAACCCTCATTTAGATCCTGAAAGATTTGAAATCGGTTATATTAGTTTCATTTTTCGTCTCTGAAACATAAAAAGTTGTTCAATTTAGTCTTTAAAAATGAAAAGTCATTCAATTTAGTTCTTGAAAGATTTTTTTAACACTAAATTGATGATTTTTTAATCTTTCAAGGACGAAATGTAGTTTATATCTTTCAGCAACTAATATGACCGACTCCAAATCTTTCGGGGACCGAAATGAGAGTTTACTCTAAATTTAGTTGGTTGTTCATAACATATCTACTTGTTCAAATGTTTGTTTGTGATGTAATAGTTTCCATAAGTCAATAAGGTATAAGCAAATGTATGTGTTTTTTGCAGGTGATAGCTGTGGCAGTAGCAATTGGTGTTGGAATACATGGTATTTATCATCTTGCTTGTGATTTTCCTTGCCTACTTCATGCAGATAGTGAAAAGTACAAACTAATGGAACCCTTTTTTGGAGATCAACCATCAAATTATTGGTATTTTGTCAAATCATGGGAAGGAGTAACAGGGATTATAATGGTTGTCCTAATGATAATAGCCTTTACTCTGGCTACCCCTTGGTTCAGGAGAGGCCGAATCAAGCTACCCAAACCACTCAACAATCTCACTGGTTTCAATGCATTTTGGTACTCCCATCATCTCTTTATCTTTGTCTATGCCCTGTTGATTGTGCATGGAATCAAACTTTACTTGACTAAGGAATGGTACAAGAAAACGGTTAGCACTTAGCACCTTCCTTCAATTAACCCTTTTTCCTTTTTATCTAGTTTTTCAGCTAATTGATATTTCCATTATCTGTGTTTTGTAGACCTGGATGTATTTGGCTATTCCCATCATCATTTATGCATTGGAAAGACTCACTAGAGCACTCAGATCAAGCATCAAGCCTGTGAGAATATTGAAGGTGAGTAACTAATTGAGTATTGAATAATAAATTACTCATTATATGAAGAAACATATGGTCTAGAAAGAATCTCAAAATGTGAATGCCTCACCAAATTTTGTGTCCCAATTTGAAGGTGGCTGTTTATCCTGGAAATGTGTTGGCTCTTCATATGTCAAAGCCTCAGGGATTTAGATACAAGAGTGGACAATACATGTTTGTCAATTGTGCTGCTGTGTCTCCATTTGAATGGTATATATGAATTTTGATGAAATATTTGTCTTCTATATAAAATGTTGCATCTAAATAAATACCTTTATACATGTAACCCTCTCATCTGTTTTTTTCTGTTCTTCTCCCAAGAAGTATCTAATTCCTACACTATTAATGTTGTTAATGCTTTCACAGGCATCCTTTTTCTATAACATCTGCTCCTGGAGATGACTACCTTAGCGTTCACATCAGAACACTAGGTGACTGGACCAGGAGTCTCAGAGTCAAATTCTCAGAGGTGAGTTCGGGTTAACTTTTAGAGTTTAATAATTATTTAGTGTAAAAAATTTACATGGACATTTGTTACTACACCATTTAATTAAATATGACATATTACGTGTCATTAAACTCAATCAAATGTGGCAGCATATAATTGGATGACATTATAATATTTTTCACTCAATCCTAACTTTTATTGTGTAATTTTATTTTGGACTACAATTTTCATAGCAAACTCACATTATTCCTTACATGGTTTACAGTTATTTTTGTATGGGAGCAATGTCACATGATTTTTATTTTATTTATTTATATGCAAATCCACATGCAATATCGTTTTTCTTGGAAATCCGTGCTCTCTTTTCGTGATTAGTAATTAGGTAATTGCTTTGGTTTCTTTCAGAGTTGCCTTCCACCTACCAATGGGAAGAGTGGACTTCTAAGAGCTGAGTGCTTACAAGGTGATAGTAGCCCAAGGTGAGTCACATATTAAAAATGGAAAAAATAAAAAATGAATGTCACGTTCATAATCAAAATGATCATGTGATGCATAGACATTAGCGATAAAGCTAATTGACACATCGCAAAGCCGACACTAGCATGTAATTGGATGAGTTGTGTTTTGTTGGATATGCAATTTCACCTAATTTACATAATTTGGGGTGGGGGGATATTTTTATCATATTTTTATTTTTTTTTTAAAAAATGATTGATAGCTCATGAGAAACTTATTAAAATATTTCGTAAGTTATTTCAAAACACATTTAATTATTACAGTATAATTTTTTTTAAACCTGCTTTTAATTGAAAATTATTTTTTTTCTTAAAAAGTAAAATAAATGGATCCTTAATTATTATTTTTTGTCAAAATCAATAATTTTAAGGACTTATTAATATAAATCATCAATATAAAAAAGTTTTCACATATCCACTCCAATAATGTGTCGCACACATCATTTAATGAATGTGACACCTCATGTATATTAAATATTAAATTCAATAAATGATGTGACACATCATTTATTTACACTCACAATATATATATATATATAACTCTCATTTTTTAAATAAGCCAAAATTACGTGAAACTAACATTTTTTTTTAAAAGTGATTTGGTGAATGCTGTAAATTACTGAATTTGTTAAAAATAAATTGTTAGTTTAATTAAGAAATGGTTAACTAATAATTGATGATAAATTAGAAAACGTGTTTTTTTTTTGTGTGCATAAAATTTGTTAATTTTAATATTACAATCGCTGACTGATATCCAATAATTGAAGCACTATGTGATGTGTATAGCACATAGCCGCACCTATAGTTGGTTTGAATTTTTTCACGGAACTTTAGGCATCTGAACGAAATAAACTTGTTTGTTCGTCTTTTTTATTTCGTTTGGGTGTTCAAGCAATGCGGCAATGCCACCATCTCTCACTTCAATTTTATGAAAGCAATTGATTGTTGTATTTGGAAAATTATTAATTAAAAAAAGACAAGACAATAAAGGGTCCTTGTTGAAATTCCCGTTCTTTCCTGTAAGCGTATAGGTAAATGATCAGCTCAAGCATTTTAATTGATTTTGAGAAGTTTTAAATAAATACGTAAGTCCAAATATTAAAATATCCTGAATCAGAGTTTCAGATTGTCATTTTCATCTTCCCTGTTACAATGGAATCAATCATGCAAAGGATTTCTTTCTTTTTTATGACTTACATTGCTTAGTGACATACAAGTGATGCTTTATTATACTATACAGTACTCTCCCTAAAGTTTCTTATTGATGGTCCATATGGAGCACCTGCACAAGACTACAAAGCAATATGAGGTGGTTTTGTTGGTGGGGCTTGGAATTGGGGCTACCCCAATGATAAGTATACTGAAGGACTATAGTAAATAATTTCAAGCCATGGAAGAGGAAGAAGGGGCCACCATAGAGGATGGAGGAGCTAGTAGTGGGTTAGGTGGCATTGGCAAATCACCAAGACCATCATCCCAACACAAGAAAGTGATTTGAGTAACTTCAAGACTAGGAGGGCCTACTTTTATTGGGTGACCAGGGAACAAGGTTCATTTGATTGGTTTAAAGGGGTTATGAATGAGGTAGCTGAAAGAGGATCATAAGGGAGTGATTGAGTTACATAACTACTGCACAAGTGTCTATGAAGAAGGTGATGCCCGTTCTGCTCTTATTGCTATGCTCCAATCTCTAAACCATGCTAAGAATGGGGTGGATATTGTCTCTGGAACGCGCGTGAAGTCTCACTTTGCCAAAACCCAATTGGTCGTCCGTAATGTCTACAAGCGCATTGCGCTTAATCATCCACAAGCACGCGTTGGTGAGTTCCCACTAGTACTACTTGAACTAATTATTAACATTTCTTTAGTGTGTTAGGTTTACCCCAAAACCACGTATAATTAAATGTGGATCCAGTCCATTCGACGAACGCGACTTACAGTGTGTTTGGTAACCCGTTAGTCACGGACTTTCAAAGCATGTTTAGACAGAAGCTACTACTGATAGCGTTACTATAAACGTGGATCAAATATCATTTTAACGTGATTCCAAACGCACTATTTAAAGTAGCTTCTGTCCGGATCCACTTTTCAAACGTGATTTTAAATGCACTATTCAAATGTGGATCCAGTATAAACTAAACAAACACTACCATTATTTAATTTAGCAACTTAATTAAAGAATAAAAGACCCATCTTTTGTCCTTTTTCCAAAGATGCCTATAGTGTGCTTATATAACTTTTTGTCTTTGTAAAGGCACTTTCATGTAAGATAAGTGGTTATTTACTTTGTTAAAATTGAATGCTTATCAATAATCTACTACTACTATTATATATGTTCATGTGGTTGATGTATGTCTGGCTTATAATTAGAACACGTGATTATGTAATGCAGGGGTATTTTACTGTGGACCACCAGCGCTAACCAAACAGCTTCATCAATTAGCTTTGGATTTCTCTCACAATACAAGCACCAAATATGACTTCCACAAGGAGAATTTTTAATAAGAATGATGGGCATTATTATAGAAGAGAAAGGTGAAGCAATGGGAACAAGATGATCTTTTTCCACCTTTATCATCCCACCATGGAGAGATAGCACATGTAGTTGTTGGTAAATAATTAACCAATATGTCACAATGTGGCAATTATTACAGCTTTGTATAACCATGAAGGTTGATGTAGGTTGAGTTGTGTGTTCCCCACCAAATAGCAAAGGTGTGGTTCAGTGGAGTGGTTGGAGAGGAAGGCAGCACTACTGCGTCAACGTTAAGTGAATCACACAATGCGCCTTTGCAATGTGAGAAGGAGTGGCAAAATGTGGGGGAATAATTTGTCGAATTAGATTGTAACTAGCACATGCTACCTATAGTAAGTTTATGTTTTGGAATATTAGTGGTTAAACATTTCACATAAAAATTGTGGGCCATTGATATTTTGAGACAAACAATGAGAAAGGGTGGGAGGAGATGTCATCTATATGGATTTTCAATTTTACACAAGGTCACGTGCAAATAATGTTATCCTTATACTCTACCGAATATTCTCTTATTGGGTAGTGTTGGTTATTTAAAATTCATTTGTAGAGGTGTAAGCGGAATCTAGGTTGAGCCGACCCAAACACAACATACAGGTTGGATTGAGTTGTTGGTTCGAGTCGAATTTATTTACATTCGGTTTGGTCCATGGCCGGCCCAAGAGAGAGGCAATTAAGTGCCTGTTTGGTTTGCATTTTCATTTCTTGTTTTCATTTTATGTTTTCTGTTTTCTGAAATTTTACAAAGAAAAAAACTGGAAATGCTGAAAACAAAAAAATCGTCGTTTCCAGCATTTCCAGTTTTTCTTTATAAAATTTCAGAAATCAGGAAACAAAATGAAAATAGGAAATGGAAACAGGAAATGAAAATGCAAACCAAACAGGCCCTTAAGCAAGGGGAGGAGGCCGACAGCAGGACAAGGCAGGAACAAGGGGAGAGAGCGAGGGAGAGGAAAAGGAAGAAAACGGGGGAGAGCAAAGAGAAAAAAGAGGGAGGAAGGAGGAGGGGAGAGAGAGGAAGGAAAAGAGGGGGCCGGAGAAAAGGAGGGGGCGCAAGGGGAAAGAACGGGCAGGGGGAAAAGATAGGTGATATGGGGTTGGTGGGAGATATATTTCTATTTGAAATATATATTAGTGCCGTGACCTCTTATTTCTTATGAATAGGCCCATTTTATAATTTTATTAAGGCATACAAAAGTATTGGGCCACATTTGGTGTTGAGTTACACGTTTTTAAAAGAGTAAACCATCATTAGTCCCTGACTTTTTCAGAGTTGGACACTTTAGTCCCTAACTTATAGAAATACACAATTTAGTCCATGACTTTGTTCAACACCATCAGTTTAGTCCAAAACGTTATATTCCGTTAAGTCATTGGATGTGGCAATTTGACTTGTCTCCAGGGTCCAACATCCATCAATTTAGTTCTTGACTTTGTTCAACATCCCTGACTTATGTGTCCTTTTCCTTGCACTCATCCCTCTATATTATATGATTATTAGCCCACCTCCATGGTTGAAACTGTAAGGTCCAAGAATCCCTTAAAGAATGTTTTAATGATGACAACCAATCAAGGTTTACTTGGAATAATTCTGAACTTAAGAACTAATGATTTGTTCAAGTGAATGTTCAGAAGATACAGGTAAGCATCTGCAGAAGGAACAATTGAGCAACAAAAGAAGGAAATGAATGACACTTATTTATGAAGATAAGTCTCAGATTGACAAGAATGACAAATCTGTGAAAAATAGATAGAATGCGTACTGAAAAACAATAAGAAGCACACTGTCATTGTCCAGAAGATCAGAACAACTTTCTAAGAGAAGAAATCATAATAAAATTGTGTTAGAAGGAAGATTCATTTTGAGACAGTAAAAGAAAAGCTCATTACTGACTTTCAAGCATCAAGATATGCTTTCTTTGATATATGAAATTAATACCAGAAGATGGATGACTGTTTCTTAGAAGAACCTAAGATTACTAATTCTGCAGAAGGAACAGAATATGTCTTAAACCAAAGAACATATTGAATTCCTTATCTTC
Source organism: Sesbania bispinosa (assembly GCA_026901365.1). NCBI lineage: Eukaryota > Viridiplantae > Streptophyta > Magnoliopsida > Fabales > Fabaceae > Sesbania > Sesbania bispinosa. Next base: position 70,110 of record QLOH01001031.1, read on the forward strand.
TAAGAACACAGCTGTACAATAAAAATAAAGATATTCTAATCAAGCAAAGGATGAATATTAAAAAGATCTGCAAGAGAAGTGAAGCTTCAGAAGCCCTGCAGAAGGAATGAAATACTGCAGAAGATGCAAAAAGACTAAATTCATACTAATCTCCTTCTGCTTATCTTCTCACAATTCCAGTGGGCCAGGTGACTCTAAAATAAATGAAAAATATACTGGAAGAGTTTATCAGGTCTGCAAAAGGAAAGCTTTGAGAAATAGCCCAAAAACAGCCTGCAGAAGGAACCCTGCAGAAGGAAGGGCTGGTCAAACTTGACAGCTGTAAAGTTGTACTTGTTGCAGTAGAGAAAGGGACATCTCCTTGGACCCAGCTGGCTGCCTAACGAATATTTTGCTCCAGCCCTCTATAAAAGGAGAGTTCCTCCACACTTGGAACTCACCTCACTCCAGAAGAAAACATATAAATCTGTTGTTTCATTGCTCCTATCTTCTGGAAAATTTCTCTCTCCTTCATAAGGGTGCTTTCTGGTCTGAAAAGCTTTGGAGAGGGTCTTGGCTCATCAATTTGCTTTTGCTGTGCAAGTATTTGTAATAGTTTGAGCCTTGTTGTTTTTATTCTTTCTCATACTGTTTGTAAAAGTCTCAAAGAGGTGTGCAGGTGCATATCCTTCTTCTGAGCAGTTAGGGAAAGGTTTTCCAGTGAGGTTTACTGAGATTTGGTGATCTCGGTGGGATTACAGAATCTGCAGAAGGTACTTGCAGCATTCTGGGTAGTGTATCTTCTGCAGAAGGTTCTGCAGTTGATGTTCAGTTGTAAAACTGAGTTGGTTAGGTTGTTGTTGGCCTGAAGAGGCAGGTAAAGAATACTAGTGGTAAGGTTACCCAAGAAGATTGTAAGTTGTTTGAAAGAGTGAGAAAATCCTATAGGTGTAGGGATTGGAGGTAGCCTCAGGTTGGAAGAGGTGAACCAGTATAAATTTCTGTGTGTCATCTTCTTCACTACGTCTCTTTATTATTACTGCACATATATATCTTCTATACAAGCTAACCATTACCTTCTGAAAGTTTAATTCGTTATACTTAGCCAAGGCAAAACCTTGAGCAAAAAAGTATAAAAAAAAAAGAAATTGCAGATAAGATTTATTCAATCACAATTTAACCCCCTTTCTTGTGATTGAAGCCAAAACTTCAGAAACATCACAATCATGGATTTATTTAATTAATCTAGAGTACGTTGCATGCTAGCTGCACATTAGACAAAGTATGCATATTAATTGCATGGCAACATAAGATCATTTGTGCTTTTAGGAAGTTTTAAATTAAAAGTCACCACCAACTCCTCCAGAACCGCCACCATGCCCACCGCCAACTCCTCCTCCAAATCCACCACCTTTACCACCTCCATAGCCTCCAACAACACGAATGCCACCTCCATGGCCCCGCCAGCACCACCTCCTATGCCACCACCATGTCCACCTCCAACTCCTCCACCTTTGCCACCACCATAGCCTTCGCCAGCACCACCTCCGATTCCTCTCCTATGCCTCCACCTTTGCCACCTCTGGCTCTGCCTCCGATAGAATAAATAGAATAAACTTGAATACTATTTTCCTCAAAATTTTCAAACATTACTCTTGCATTTTTTATGACCTATTAATAATTGGATTCTTTGACTACTGTCATTTTACGTGTTGAGTGTGTTGTTCTTTTGTCTCATTGTACTTGCTCTACCTGGATTTTTCACATCATATGTCATTTGAACCTCCTTCTCACTCTCTATATATCTCCTTATATTTATGTTTCGTGTTTTTAATTTCTGGGTATATGTATTATTGTATTTAAACTTGTGCATTGTGCTCAAATTAAGAAATTGAATTGGATTAGCTCAGATTTAGGGAGTAACTAGGTTGTTATATTATGCACAGAAGAGGTGGTTGTAAAAAAAAATAGGGGTGAGTGCAAGGAGAAGGATGAAACATAAGTCAGGGATGTTGAACAAAGTCAGGGACTAAATTGATGGATATTGAACAAAATCAAGGACTAAATTGATGGGATTGAACCTTGGAGACAAGTCAGATTGCCACATCAACAATGACTTGACGGAATATAACGTTTTGGACTAAACTGATGGATGTTGAACAAAGTCAGGGACTAAATTGTGTATTTTCATAAGTTAGGGACTAAAGTGTCCGACTCTGAAAAAGTCAGCGACTAAAGTGATGGTTTACTCTTTTTAAAATTGAGTTACCCGATCCGAATCAATGGGATAACTCAAACGTAAAAAACACAATGTACTCGCATTTTCCATCTTTCACATTCGATCCTTCTCCAGTTCTCCCCCGCCGTCGTCGTTCCTCACTGCCAACCGGATTATTACTGTGAGCTATTGTTGCCGTCGTTCTCTTTGCTAAGGGCTGAGGTCCTTCTATTCTCCTCAAGTTTTTTCCTTTCAGATCCTTCTTCCTCTTTGGATCAAAGGCTTTTTTTTTTTCCTTCTCAAATCCTCTCAGATCAATTTCCCCTACTCAACGGCCAAACTAGTTCCCACCACATGTCAAACCATTCCCACCACCGAACTAGATCAACTTTTCCCTATCCGCGCACTGCTCCACTGTTGTCATCCCTGCATCGTTGCGTCGCAAAGCAACATCATTGGCCACAACCTACCCCACCGTTGCGTCACAAAGCGCCTCTGCTGGCTTCCACCCTTTCCTTGTCTTGCTTTAAATCGAAACCCTATGACCCATTAGTGAAGTTGTGTTGTGTGATTTTTTGGCTTTTAGTTGAAGCTATGGTTTTTTTTTTTGTTTTAAAAATTGAAATAAAATCAAATCTGTTAAATATGTTTGGTAACTTTTATATAATTCCTTTTTAGCCATTAATTCTACCTAAGTGTAACCTAAATGGCCACTTCATTGGTTTACTTAACTTACATCAATGGTTTTTTTTTTTTCATTTTCATTGTGCCTTTTAGCATTTGTTGCAAATGTAAAAGTTGCCATTTTTTTGCCACATCAGTTTAATAAATAGTATATAAGTGATATCAACATGTACCAATAATTAAGTATCACTCATTCCTATTTATCTATCCATTTAAATAAAAAATACACAGGTTACGAAATGTAATTATTATTTTTGTTTTAATGAGAAAATTAGTAAACTTCCTATTTTACCTATATATTTTACGGTATTTCTTTTCATTTATTTATCTTAATAAATGGATGGAGAAGAACAATTGAGAGATACCAATAATACTTATTGGATTTAATAGTGAGTCATTTATTATTACATAAAAGATAGCATAAGAGTATAATGGGAAAAAAATATAATTATTACTGTATTGAATTTGTAAATCGATAGATAGATAGATAAATTATTTTTATCTTCAAAAGTGAACAAGTAAATAGGAACACGAGTGGTGATTAAAAAGCAATATTAATTTATATATAATTATGTTTAATTTTATGCAACAAATAAGTTTTTACACAAACTATAGGAGTATCATTGCACAATAACTAATTAGTTAGAATGTGTTAATATTGATGTAAAAAAAAAAAGAATGTGTTAATATTCACAAATGTTTGCTAGACAAAAATTTTGAAAAATTAAGTATTCGTTTGGCTTGGTTTTTTTTTTTTTTTTGCCTTATAAGCTACTTAAAAGCAAAAGCTAAGCCAAACAATATTTTCTAAAAGCTATTTAAAAAATTAAGCTACTAATTTTTATTAAAAATATGGCTTTTTAAAAAAGCTACAAAAGGAAAGTTTTTTAACTTATGGCTTTTGGACACATGTCCGCTCTTCAAATATTATATGGATGAAAAAAGTATCTTCAATTTATTTTATTTTATACTCCCTCTTACGTGCTTTGTCGCTCTGCGTTCCCCGTGTGAGCTTCTCTCTCGTACTTTTAACTTAACAATTGTTATTCAAAATCATGCACGCAAGCCCATTAGAAGCATAAAGCCACATGCCTATTTCTTTTTTCCCTATAAAAAGTGATCAAAAAATTATCTTCATTTTTTTATTGGGGCTTTCTAAGGTACACAAGTTTTAAATTTGTGCACCATTACACAGATAAACTTATGATTGAAGGTAGAAACGATTACAATGTTTGTTGTTTTAAAGATATATAAATTGTAAAATTATCAGAAAACTTTGGATTATTATGAATTGAGCAACAATATTAAAATGGTAAGAATTAAAAAATTGATGCACCGGTTCCATAGAAATTAAAACACCTATTCTCATACTAACTTTTGGGCACACAATCGAGGGCAACATTTTATGGTTCTGTGAAATAAAATTTGAATGTCAGTAAACAAAAAAAATCAAATATAAAAAAGAGAGATAGGAATACAAATTAAAATAAAAAAAAAAGTGAGAAAATGAGTGTGATGCAACAACGCTGCCCAATCACTTCGTTGTTGGTCATTGTTTCCGGTGAAGATCTTCATATCTGCGTTCCATTTCTCCATCATGGTCGCATTTGCTGCGTTCGCTAGAGAAAAGGGAAGGTCACGACAACCCATTCCCGCGCCGTCATAATCTCGGTCATGTCGTCGTAGTTTATTCGCTACCACACCATGGTTGCGACTTGTGAAGAAGATAATTCCAATCAAATTAGTACTTTCTTTCAATTTTTATGGCAATCAATTGCATTGAATATCATATATTCCCTAAGGCCTATATACAAAAACAACTTGAGCTTTGCAGAAGGGGATTTTTCTTCTTCATCTTTTTTATTTTCTGATTATTGTTGTGGAGACTCCAACACATTTAGGTTCTGAATGCACAGTGCCTTGTGTGCAGTTGTGTTAACCTTGGGGAGCAAACCCAACACTAGATTGCACCAAAGGTTTGCTAGATTTTTTTCTTTCAATGCAGTGGTTTCTTCCATGGTGCAACTTTCGTCATTCTACTCTAACAATTTGAAATAAAAATATCCGGTAATGGCGTTACTGACCAACAAGAACGTGTTGTAACCTTTCCTGTCTAGAACCATTGGATGACACCAATTACAAATGGTACGTGGTCACAGAAGCTGCTCATCTTCTTTGAACAATTTGAGATTGATCAAGTGTTGTTTAAAGACTAACAATTTATGTGATTAAATGCTAGTGATAATGTTGAACCTAAAGCCATTGTTCTATAAAAGGGCTAGAGAATTATGAGAAATATAACAAAGTGGTACGTGGTCATATTCTTGCTTTATATGACTAACAATTTATGTGATCTATTTTTTCCGAACAAATCTGCAAAGGAAATTTGGGAGAAGCTAGAGAAAAAATATGGAATGCAAGCAAACTTGGTTGAAGATGAAGAAGAAATCATTGTTACTGTGGTCATAGAAGCCAATTTGGTCAATAACATCACCGAATTAGTCTTTGACACGGGAGCTACTAGAACATTTGTGCAACCAAGGAGTTGTTCCAAGAATTTGAAGAAGCAACTGGTGGTGACATAGTCTACATGGGTAAGTCTGCAACTACTGGAGTGTACGGTAAAGGAAAAATTCTACTCAAATTAACATCTGGTAAACTTTAGCTTTGACCAATGTGTTATTTCTTGGAAATCTGCTAAACACATTTGTATAGCACGGTTTCTACTATGGGAATTTGAATTTATTGCTCTTGAGTTAATAGGTCAAGAAGCCAGAATGGTTGGAGAAGCTTATTAGTAGACATACCTATATGGGGAAGACCTACATCAACAGTATCTCTTCACTACGACTCACAAGCAGCAATTAGAGTTCCAACAATAATGCTTACATGGAAAGAAAAGACACATACATGTCATACATGGTGTTGTTAGGAAATTGACTAAGAATAGTGTAATTTCCCTTGAGTATGTAAAAAGTAAAAGAAATCTTCTTGATCCCCTTACTAAAGGATTAACCAAGAGAGTTGTCTGGATAATTCAAGGGAATGGGCCTTAAGCCTTGAGTATGAGGAAAGTATGAGGGATACCCAATTGTTGGTTCAACTATTTTCGCTCAAGCAAAGGAATTTCGCTCACGCGAATCTATCAGACAATTAACTCAAGCGAAATTTTGACAACTTTTTTAAAAAAGCTTGCTGTGTATTTTTCATTCACAACAAAATTTTGATAGCTTTTGTAAAAAGTTTGCTGTGTGTTTTTCGCTCAAGCGAATTTTTGAAAGATTTGTAAAGCTTGTTGTGGCGTGAGGTAATGCTTGTTTTGAAAGAGATACGTAGCCCTTCATGGCGATGCTATATAGACGCACTTGATGTATCTATGAGAAAGTACTTTTTGAGATGCATTTGATGTACTTGAAAATAAATAATGAAATAAAGTTTATTCACAATTTTAAAAGTGCTTTTTGAGATGCCACTAAAATACTTGAGACACATTTAATACTCATGTGATAAGTATGTGAGTGAGATGGTAAAAGCCTCCCTCCATGAAAGACTTTAAACAATCTTTCTAAAACACTCACATGAATCCCAAGGTTAAGAGACTCTACATTTTAAAGTTACAGTGTGTGTAGTGGGGGTCTCGACCTAGTCCCAACTAGTAAGAGTAATTCACTTTTTAGATAAAGTTGTTGCCTTACTTCACTACGTGTTATTCAATCCGTTGGACATTCACACTTAAGTACAAAAATAACTTCTTTGCTCAAAAAATTTTCCACTCACTTGATAGCCATTAATGGGGAATTGTGAAGATAATGGCAATCAAGTTAGTACTTTCTTTCAGCACATTTCCTTTATGACTTTATTGATTCTATAGTTGTTACTCATTGTTTCCGTTTCGATTTTTATGGCAATCAATTACATTGAAATCTCATGTATTTCCCGAGGCCTATATACAAAAACAGCCTGAGCTTTGCAGAAGGGCCTTTTTTTCTTCTTCATCTTCTTTCTACCTCTGATATTGTTGTAGAGACTTCAACATGTTTAGTTCTGAGTGCACAATGCCTTGCGTGCAGCTGCGTTGACCTTGGGGGAGCAAACCTGACACTAGATTGCACTGGAGGTCTGTCGAATTTTTGCTTTCAAGGTAGTGGTTTCTTCCGCGATGCAACTTTCTTCATTCTATTTTTAACACGCCTTACTTCCCGGAGAAGAAGAGGAATGGTCGCTGTGAAGAGAAAAGGTGAGTCCCTGATCATTGCATCTTGATGACAGATGAGACAAAGAAGATTGCAATTAAAGTGCTTCCAGTGCTAGCTGCTGTGAGGGAGATTTTCTGATTGATGCATTCCCTGTGACTCAGGCTCTGTGATAGAAAAAGCGAATATTACGAGTTTCTTCTTTCGATGGGCATTGATCTGAAATGTAAGCTTGGTTGTTGCCATGTTGTTTCCATGGCCATTGTTAAAATATTAACTTTGCATTTGTCAAAATTTTAGTCACACTTCTGCAAATTCATAAATTGTTTTATGTCAATTTATGTTTAATTTTTTTATGATTAAAGATGCAAAATAAAACCATGAAGGGCAACCATTTCACACAAGAATAAAATGTGATAAAGAAAAGGGAATTGGGAAACAAGAAAAGGGATAGAAAACGAAGCCTTCTGCAAATCTGGCTTTTGTCCTTTTTTCCAATTATTCTTTGTTCTTCAATTCAAAACTAAGAAAGAAAACCCAGAACATTCGAAAAATAATAATTGTTGTCCTTTTCCTGTTTAGCTCCATTATCATCAGTTTCCAAAATAATTAGTTTTCATTTTAAATTTGAAAGGTTTTTTCCAGACAACTTGCTATCCGATGCTATATTATAAACTCTATCATTAAATATATTATTAATATATCATAAGGCTGGGATTAATTCATGTACATATACACAGATTTTTTATTTATGTATATTAGATTTTCCCTTACGGTAAAAAGAAAAAAGATTTTCCCTTTTCCCTTTTTTTAAACTATCATCGTCTTATTTTTTTTCAATAAAAAAATATTGGAAACTATATTCTCATCTTTTTTATTAACTACTATCATCTTCTTTTCTAGGAAAGAATCATTCCTTAATATAATGTGTGATAGATAGTTAGACATAATATTATTATAGTATTTAGTTAAATAATTTATATATGTTTTTATTTATAAATTTATGTATTAAACTTTATTAATATACTTGATGACTTTGTTAATTTTCTAAACAAATTTATCTTTTAGTTTTAATAAATTTGAATTAATTAGTAATATAGAAAGTTTATTATAAACTGTTTTTTTATGGTAGTTTAAATAAAATTAGAACTTTACAAATATTTTATCATCTTCTTTAAAATATGGTTCTTTGTGAAAAATTATTATATGATAAAAAGTGATATTTTTCTTTTTTATGAATAGATTTTATAATAGTTCATTAATTAGAATTATTTAAAATTTTATAATTAAATACTCTTTATGTAATCTACTATCTATCTACTATACTCTAAGAAAAGAGTTCGCCCACTATATACGTGTGTTTGTCTCTCATTTTTTCTTTTTCTTTTTAACTTTTTTTAATGTTCTCTCTCATGTTTTCTCTTTTTCTTTTATATTATTTTAATAATTCTAATGTTTTGAATATTTATTTATTTTCTTTATTTTCTTTTCAATTTTATATCATACTTTTATTTTTTTTATTATTATTATTATTTAAAAAAATCTTCATTATTCATTCTTATTTATCTGTTTAATTACATAAAAGTACAAATTAATAAATACAATAAATGTGTTAATTTATATAAAATTTAAAGTGTTTTTTTTAATATATTATTTATCTTTCTTTTTTATAATCTCTCATATATTACATTCATCTATTTACTTTTTATCTAAAAAATATTCCCGCAGTACACGTGTCACGTTTTCTCACTTGAATTTTTTTTAATAAAGTGAATTTTTTTATGAATCACAGTCTACGGGTATCCTACACGGTAGACAGTGTTGTTTCTTTTTTTATTTTTTTAAATCACACTTTAATTTTCTTTTATTATTATTATTAAATTAAAATAATTTCTCTCATTATTCATTTCTATTTATTTGTTTCATTACAATAAAAAACTCATGTAATGTACAATGATTTTCTTTTATGAACAACATTATCCTTTACGGGGGCCAGTCTTGCTCCTGTTATTTTTTTATTATTTCTTTCTTTTTTTATCACACTTGCATTTTCTTATTACTATTATTATTATTATTATTATTATATTAAAATATTTTCTCCCATTATTTGTTTTTATTAATCTGTTTCATTACAAGAGTGTTTTTTTCAATATATCATTTATCTCTCTTTTTATTCATTAATGTTTTTACTTATTATCTCTCTTATCTATTTTATTTATCTATTTATTTTCTATCTTAAAATTGTTCCTGCAGTACATGTGTCACATTTTCTTGAGCATTTTTATAATTTTTTATTCTTATATTAATCAAGTGATTTTTTTATGAATCATAGTCTACGTGGTATTATCCCGGGAGGCACTCCTACTCCTGTCATTTCTTTTTTTTCTTTTTTAAATCCACACTTAATTTTTTATTATTATTATTATTACAATTTCACTCATTATCCATTTCTATTTATCTATTTCATTGCATAAAAACACATGTAATGTAAAGTGATTTTTGTTTATGAACCACGAATATCCTCCACGAGAGGCAATTTTGCTCATGTCATTTTCATTTTTTTCATTTTGTTTTTTTTATCACACTTTCATTTTCTTTTTATTATAATGATCATTGTTATATTAAAAAAATTCTCTCATTATTTGCTCTTATTAATCCGTTTCATTACAAAAGTGGTTTTTTTTTTCAAATATATCATTTATCTCTCTTTTTTATTCAATAATATTTTCACTTATTATATTTTTTGGCTATGCTATTTACTCTATATTGTTCACTGAGTACACGTGTCACATTTTTCTCACTTGTGCTCTTTTAGATTTTTTTATTCTCACTTCGTTAAAGTGACTTTTTTGATGACACCAAATATTTTCCAGGAGATAGTCCTGTTCTTTCCGAGAACATCCACATAATGGTGGGAATAATTCTCCCAACAAGGATTTCTCCATACACTTTATATAGATTTAAAGTGATTGGGTTATGCGATTTCAAATCTCAATATATTTTAAATTTATACTTATATTAATGATGTATTTGTTACTATTTTTTATAAATATGATAAAAATATGTTCTCCCACTTTCCACTAATTAATGTATCTAATCATATCATAAATTAATTTTATTATTAAAATTTAATCATGTATGTAAAACGACATCACTCACAACTCAATGTCACCCGTGCGAATGCAATCGGTACTGTGCTAGTTTTAAATAATAAAAAAATTCGATCCCCACTAAACACACTCTTCGGGAGGGGTGAGGAGCCTTAACTGTGATTAAACCCCGAATAGGATTGCACCTAATAATAGGGGATACCTATGGATTACACAAAAAATAAAATAAAAGAATTATACAAATGTTTTATCAAATAGCTTTTAGCATAAAAGTAATTTTTAAGTTTTTAAAAAATGAGATTGTCAAGTAACTTTTTACTTTATTTTTTAAAGAGTAAACTGACATTTTAGTCCCTGACTTTTGTAGCGTAATGAAATTTAATCCTTGAGTTTAGGAAAACCCTTCGTTAGTCCTTAACATTACTCTCCGTCTTGCAATAAGTCCAAAGCGTTAAATGTTGTTAACTGCCTGTTGATGGTTGTCACATTAAGTGACATCTGGATGCTATATTAGGGACTAAAGTGCATTATTTTTGTAAAAAGTTAGGAACTAATCTGAATTAAATTATTCATGTCTCTCTCTTCCCCTCATTATTGGGCACTTGAGCCACACCCATTATACTTGTTTTACAGGAAATACCCCATTTATTATAGGCCTCTCGACATCAAATAACTTGTCTATGGTAAAGTAGCAATTCTAGGGAGAGAAAAAAAAGCTCACATGAGGAAACACAAAGTGATGAAGAAAGAAATATTACTTGTTTAAAAAATATGCGCGCAAGCTGTAACATCCTAAAATTTCTAGGACAAATAAAATAAAATAAAAGGAAGGAATAATAGTAATATTATCTTTTATCTTTTATTATGAATAATGTTATTTTTAATAAAAGAAGAATGAGTGGGTTGAGGGTAGGCCCAACCCAGTTAAGTATTTAAGTAAGGAGGGGTTATCAATTCATCCTAATCCTTGTTTTTCAAACGTCAGAGAACGAAACCTTAGGGAGGGGAGAAACGACTTCGCAAGGGAGGGTGCTGCAGAGTGATCATCAAGAGAGAGCCTACCGTTTTCTGTTTGATCTTCATCTCTAAGGTACGGGGGGAAGGGGTGCTGCTTATATGTGTATGTTGGGGTGCTTGGGTAGTGATGGGCAACCATAAGACCCTCTAAGAATTCTAAATTTGAGAATTTATCTGGGAATCTTGTGTTATGTGTTGGAATTTGATTGTTTTGATGTATAATTGTGATATTCTTAATGAATTGAATTATGGTAGCGAGAATAGCGAAAAAGGGGTTGAATAAAGGGTTTAGCGATGAGGAATCATAATTGAATGAATGTGATAACTGTAGGAAAGATTGATGATTTCACTTATATTGTTCGGTAAAAACGTGGGGGATTGAGGTTATGAACATTAAGGTTTGAGTAAGGGTTAAAGAGCATGGTTTAAAAGGGGTAAAAATCGTAAGAATAACGTTCTCGAGTTGTCGGTAATCGATTACAGGGTTTTCTGGGCAGCGTTGAGTGAGTTTGGGTTGCTGGTAATCGATTACAAAGGGTATGTAATCGATTACCAGAGAGTTGAGTTGATGGTAATCGATTACAGGGGGTCAGTAATCGATTACCAGGCCTTGACAACTTTCTCGCCTGAGCAAGAATGTGTCTGTTAAGGGTGCAAACGAGCTCGGAATCCTATCATATAGCATATCAAATTGAAGCCCCGGATCTTAACTTCCTAATAAAAGTAGAATTATCTTAATTGGACACCTACAACTCTAGATATTTCCAAATTAGTGCACCAAGGTCATTAAGCTTAAAACTTGAAGACTCCCAAAATTGAGAAATCGCCTCTGGTAATCGATTACAGCTGTTTGGTAATCGATTTACCAGGTCAAAAATGAGTATGAGAGTGTTGTTTATGTGATGATTGTGATCCTTTAATCATTTGTGTTAACTATAAAATTGTTTGAGGAATTGAGAGATTTAATTTGAATGTATAGAGTGTATTAATTGTGGCATGAGTATTGTGATGTGAGTATCTTATGTGATGTCCTATGTTATAATAATTGTCATGTAATGTGGTGTGGTGTGGTGTGATATAATAAAAGAGATTGTATGAGATATATGTATAAATGATGATTGATGTATTAAGCATGAGTATATGAGATGTGACTGTATGGGATGACGTTGATGTAATGAGCATGAGCAATGATGTATGAGATATATGAGTAGCTGAACGTGGCTTAAATACCCTAGCCCAAGAGAGGGGCAGCGAGTAGGGTTCAATGACCATGATAGGGGACATTCTATGCACGGACCCATCGAGGGGGTGCAACCTATCGGCCAAGAGAGGGCATTAACGATAGGGCCATCATTGCGGGGCGGATGTCTCTGCACGAGCCCAAGAGAGGGGTGTTTAACTGTGCATCCTATCGGCCAAGAGAGGGCATTTAATGGTAGGGCCATCATTGGTAACAACTAGGGAGATTGATGAGGTGCGCCCGTTGTGCGGAGTTCCAAGTCATGATCCTTAGGATGAGTTTTGGTGTGCATGATCAGAGAGTGAGCATACATGGCATTGTATGATGGTGTTGAGATGTGAATTATATTATGAGTATTATGTGTAGAGTGTACAGGGTGTGTTTTTGATGAATTGTGAAGTGTGACTTATATAATTGTGATGAGTTAATATGTTGAATAATAAGAGTGTGAGATGATATGATTGATGATGATTATGTGATGAAATTAATGATTATGACTATGTGTTGGGTGAGGATAGGGTAGCCTTCTGCGTGCATGTATGAGCATGTGTTCTTTTCCTCACTGTACTTTCTGTGGTTATTTTATAGGTGATGAAGATGACACTCAATGTGTCGAGTATTGAAAGGAATGAGTCTCGCTCTGATATATGTGACATCGGGACTTAGAGTCTAGGATATTGTATTTTTATTTGTTTTGTAAAGATTTGAAAAATTATTTCTAAGGGCCTCACATGGCCGAGACGTATTTTTATGATGTTGATATTTAATATTTTAGTTTTTGAAAAGCATTGATTTTACCTTTTGTTTAAATTGAGTTGACTTTGAATTAAATAGATGTTTAAAGAGAGAAATGTGAACCCTTTTACCCGATGAGGACCATAACTTTTCCCTATATTTCAACTTGATGACTGTAATAGTAGTTGAGGTAAAAGGGTGTCACACAAGCCAGATGTATAAAGCCACATGCCCCGTTTCTTTTTTTTTTTTCTCGTAAAAAGTGATCAAAAATTATCTTCATCTTTATTTTATTGGGACTTTTTAAGGGGCACATATTTTAAATTTGTGTACCATTACACACCTAAATTTATGATTGTAGGTAGAACAATTACAATGTTTTTTTTGAAAGATTCATAAATTGTAAAATCATCACAAAACTTTGGATTATTATGAGCAGCAATATTAAAGTGGTGAGAATTAAAAATTTGATGCACATGTAATTTAAAAAATCTATTCTAATACTAACTTATGGGCACACAATGGAGGGCCACATTTTATGGTTATGTGAAATCAAATTTTGAATGTTATTAAACAATAAAAAAATCAAATATAAAAAAGAAAGACAAGAATACAAATTAAAATCAAAAGTGAGAAAATGAGTGTGATGCAACAACACTTCCCAATCGCTTCGTTGTCGGCCGTTGTTTTCGGTGAAGATATGTTCAAATTTACGTTCCACTTCTCTAGCACGGTGGCCTTTGCAGCATTCACTGGAGAAAAGGGAAGGTCACAATAGCCCATTCCCGTGTCGTCATAATCTCGGTCATGTCATTGTAGTTCAGTCGCTAGCTACCACGTCATGGTTGCGCCTTACTTCCCAAAGAAGAAGAGGAACGTTTGCTGTGAAGAGAGAAGGCAAGTCCGTGGTTGACACATCTTGATGAAAAATGAGACAAAGAAAATTGCAGTTATTACAAGTTTCGTGTTCCGATGGGCGTTGATCTGATATGTAAGCTTTGATGTTGCCATGTTATTTCCATGGCCGTTATTAAATTGTTAACTTTGTATTTGTCAAAATTTTAATAATATTTTTGCAAATTTTATAAATTGTTTTATGTTAAATTATGTTTAATTGTTTATGATTAAAGATGCAAAATAAAACCACGAAGGGCAACCATTTCACACAAGAATAAAATGTGATAAAGAAAAGTTACTTGGTAAACAAGCAAAAAGGACAGAAAAAAAGGGTCTCCTGCAAATCTGGCATTTGTCCTTTTTCCAATTATTATTTGTTCTTCAATTCAAAACTAAAAAAAAATGTTAGATTATCCCTAATTATATTTTGTGGATTAGCATTAATCAATTATTTAGAATTATATTTATTTGAATTATTAATATCAATTATAGATTAATTATTTAATTATAGCACATAATATAAAGATAGATGATATATTGAGCTTTTATTGTGAATAGCCCTTGATGGGTTGGGTTGTTCAGCTCAGTAGCCCGTTGAGAGGTCCCTGGTCTCTACTGGTAAGGATATAAACCGATACCCCATTAGTCAGATGATAAGACAGAGTTTAGACCCTTCGTATTCTGTCTTCTGACCTCCTACCAGGAAGAGAGCAATTACTCTCACTTGTCACATTGACATGGAAATGGTTGATTCCCTCGTTCCAGGTACACAACTCCAATTCTATTATAGTATATTGTATTCTATGAACATGCTAGATTGTTGTATCTATTTGAAATTGATCTAGGCTAATTTTAACAATTGGTATCAGAGCCTTATAAGATACAGATTATGGTTGTTCTCGATTATATAATCAATATCCTAAATTTATAAAATTATTCGGGATTATCATACTGTGTACATACGGTGTGGTATATTGTGAATTCCAGAATCGTTTTTCTTCTCTGTTTCGCGATACGTTCGAAAATTTGATTCTCATTTTTGGCCTTCGAAACATAAAATTGATTTAGGGGTTTAATTACCCATACAATTTCGAATCATAAGCTAAATTTTGGTGCATTTTTAGTTGGTAATTGGAGAGAAATAAGCGGCTTTTATACCTAATGGGGGTGAAAAAAAATAAAATTACTGAAATAATGTTAACACAAAACTATTTACCATGTCTGGGGTGATAGGGATAACATGGGGCTAAGGCGCTTGGGCCTATTGCGCTTCTCTTCTGATGAAGCGCTGAAGGGTAAAGCGCATCATGTTCTGAAAAAGAAAAAAAATAACGCAAAGAGGGACGTGAGGGACGTTGCAGGTTGGGGAGCAGAGGTTAGGGGAATATGTAAAGGAGTAGGGGTGCAGGGGTTAAGGGAATCCTTTAGGGTTAGGGGGAATCATTCAGGTGTAGGGGGAATCCAGTTCAGGAGAGGGGTGCAGGGTAGGGGCAGTCTCTCATCAGAGGCGTGCGTTGAGCAGGCAATGGAAGTGGGACGCGTGAAGGGAGGCGCTAAAGCCTTCGGCGCCTCATGCGTTTTGTTTGAAGCGCTTGACTGTCAGGCGCCTTCACTGTCTCCCACGCGCTGACAAGACCCAACAATGAGCACTGATGCTCGCGTGAGTGTGACTGGAAACAGCACGCCTGAGTGCCTTGGGAAACAGCACGCGTGAGATTTTTGGAGAATCTGCTCAGGCACATTTTTGACCAAAAATGGTGATGTTTCATACACACTACGTGGGTGTTTTTATATATATATGTGTGTGTCTGTGTGTGTGTGTGTGTGTGTGTGTGTGTGTGTGTGTGTGTGTTGAGTGTTTTTAGTTATTGAGTTTTGAGTGATTAAGTGAGTATTCTGTCAAGCATCCTTTTTGTATTCTGAATCATTTTTTTTTATCACAATGGCGTGTGAAAGAGTTATTCATCCTGGTCCAAAAGATAAATCATTATTGTGTCTGCAAGATGTCCACGTTTCTGAGTGCATTTGGAACGGTGAAGATGATAGAATACTACATGTGAGGCGAGCGGGCGACCGACATATGCGTGCTGAAGTAATTCCTCCTCAAATTATACCTCTCCTAAGGCAGTCCGGGTTTTATGGTGTGGCTCAACTTGATTTTTTTCAAGTTGAGCATACATTAATATCGACTCTGGTAGAATGTTGGAGACCCGAGACTCATACTTTTCACATGCCATCAGGCGAGTGCACCATTAGTCTACAGGATGTTGCCATACAAATGGGCCTCAAAGTGGATGGTGAAGCGGTTACCGGCGTAACATTCGGTAACTGGCAGCCCCTGGTACATGAGCTGTTGGGGGTAGCCCCACCAGAAGAGGAGCTGAACGGTGGTCGACTTAGAATGAAGTGGCTTGACCAACATTTTGGTGATTTCACACTACACGCCCACAATGAAATTCAAGTTCAACGATTTACCAGAGCCTACATTTTGCGTATAATGGGGGGTTTATTATTCCCTGATCATTCAGGTCGTTTTGT
Source organism: Sesbania bispinosa (assembly GCA_026901365.1). Lineage (NCBI taxonomy): Eukaryota > Viridiplantae > Streptophyta > Magnoliopsida > Fabales > Fabaceae > Sesbania > Sesbania bispinosa. Next base: position 86,721 of record QLOH01001031.1, read on the forward strand.
ATCCTTGAGATATTTACCATTGATTGCGGATTTAGAGGTGGCTGACACATATAGTTGGGGGTCCGCAGTGCTTAGTTATTTGTACCGTGAATTATGTAAGGCCACCGATTATGCCCGAAAGGAGATTGGTGGGGCCTGTGTACTGGTACAGCTGTGGGCATGGTCACGTTTCCCTTGCATTGCACCTCAAGCCCCTGATATCGAGCAAGATGATTTGCCGCTCGGTGCACGGTACACAATACTTTAACAAATAATTACTTTTTCTGTTTAAATATATGATTTATAAGTATGTGATATGTATTTTGTATTTATGGTATTGAGCAGGTGGAGTGGTGGTCAGACATACATTGTTCACCACAAGTCAGTTAGTGACTATAGACTCATTTTCGATAAGATGGAGTTAACAGATGTTAGTATTTTTTTCCTAGTCTCTACAAACATATATGTAACACATAACTAACTCATTTTCTGTCCTTGTAGATTGTGTGGGTACCATACACTCAAGAAATAATGGGTCAACTACCACAATACTGTTTGGAAGGACATCAGATATGGACAACCGTGGTACCACTTATATGCTTCCACATTGTTGAGTGGCATCAACCTCACCGATGCATGCGTCAGTTTGGCATGCAACAACATATTCCTTGACCTCCCTCCCAACCAGATAAGTTACACGATGTAACACTAAAAGGGAAGAGTGAACAAAATTGGCGTTTGAAACATGCCATATATGTTCAACAATGGGTTGACAGATGGAATTATATTTGGACCAATGCACCGATGGAAGGGGCTATATCATCTAATTCTGAATATATGGTCTGGTATAAGAAACACACCAGACAATGGATCAGTCAAGCAGCCGCAAAGACTGGTAACATGGTAAGAATATGTGTAGGTGTTTTTATGTATATACAATTTGTTGTTTTTTAATTTTATTAATTTTGAATTTATTCTTTTGCTTTGCATGTATAGGAGGATAGCTTGGAACGAATGTATTTCACAGTGACAAGTGAAGGACAAAGTTGCTTCTCATTTGAGAACATGAGATCCGAGATCCGTCATTGTATGCATATTTTCAAACAAATAGATCGGATTAGTGTGCCGGCAGTGTCAGCTCCCTCCCATTTTCAACATGCACCTGAAGCACACGTATTAGATGACATTCCTGTTGGACGGATCGAAGGTCAAGGACTACATCAACGTCGGCGTAGAGTTGGCCATGAACAACTAACAATGCCACAACCACCAGAACCTGAGTCCGGAATGTATTATGTGCCTCCAATACAACCATTTGATCCAGTTTCAACTTATTATTATGCATCTCAGCCAACTACTAGCAACATTCCCACACCAAACACAATGGACCCACCTCCCTTTCCTACGGGGGATTGTTATGTGCCATCACCACCAATAGATTGTACCCCTCCGATGTATAATTTTACGGCTGACACTCCGACAGCTTCCGGTGGGTGAATTCATCCCTGGCAACATGCTCCACTCATGTCTCCAGCATCAGGAGGGTTAACATATGGAGCCTCCTCTTCTAGGCAGCCAGAACCACCTGGCCTTGGTTTTAATATGAATGAAGCTTTTGGTGAAGAAGAAAGTCGATCTCATGATGTAACGGAAGGGGAATACCAGGAGCCTAGAAGAAATCCACCTCGTGATGCTAGGAATAGGCGTCGCCATTGTGTCCTCTCCCCCTGGTCTCCAAATAATTAAATTTATTTTCGCAATGCACCACGATGTAAAAATCATTGTAATATATTTATTTTTAGTGTTGTGTTAATCTTAACGATTTTCATTTTAGTGAACTTACAGTTATAATACAAGAAATTACGGTTTTCATTTAATTTAACATAAAACTTTTAATACAACATGACTTTTAATACATGACTTTTAATACAACATCAAATATAAGAAATAGATCGTCACAAAGGTAGTTGGTCTTGATGCTCTTCTAAGTAACAGGGGCAAACTCGACGAGTGTGACCAGACTGCTGGCAATGGCTACATCTCTGTGAACTTTGGGACTCCCTCCAGTCCATTTCATTCCTTATTCGTGTAGACTTGGGTCGACCTTTACCACGCATGGTTGACTCATCAGGAATAATACGAGGACCATTGTAGACTGGCATGTTGTCTTCATTTCCTATCGGCCACCATTGTCCAGAGTAAGCTTCAACAATGTTGTGAATGGAGTATACCGGATCAACATATTGATAAAAAATCAATGCTAACAGTAGAACATGCGGCAATCGCATGTGAGCACGGGAATCTAAAGGCTTGGAATACTCCTCACTCACAATAACGTTGATTTAAGATTACTGCCTATATATGACCACGCTGTTGTGTAACAGGATTGAATGCTTCCTCAACCTCGAACTTGGTCGACTGGATGTGAGAACAAGCATCCTCTGTGAAGTCTATTAATCAGTTTGAGCATTCAAACCTGACTCAAAGACTTAATATCCTTTAGTTTTAATGATTAACAAATAAGATTATATAAGAACATAATATTAACAAATAAGATTATATAAGAACATAATATTAACAAATAAGATTATATAAGAACAAATAAGATTATATAAACAGATTCTACTGAGAAAGGTATTGGTTGTTGATTGTGTTTCAGATTGGAATATTCATAAGAAGACTTGATGAACAAAATCAGGATCAGAAGAACAAATGCAGGATTTAATATAAAGGTTGTCTGAAGCGTAGAGTTGTCTGAAGTAAGCAACTCGTCTGAAGCGTAGAAGCTGTCTGAAGTAAGCAACTCGTCTGAAGCGTAGAAGGTGTCTAAAGTAAGCAACTCGTCTGAAGCATTGAAGCTGTCTGAAGAACGCAACTCGTCTGAAGTGCTGAAGTCGTTTGAAGTGTTGAAACCATCTGAAGACTTGAAGACCGTCTGAAGACAAGAAGACCGTCTGAAGAAAAGAAGACTATCTGAAGACAAGAAGACTATATGAAGATTTGTAGACAGGAGTAAAGACTTGACTATCGTCTGAAAGAATATCGTATGAAGAAAAGAAATGAGAAAACTCGTCTATCTGAAGCGTTTACATCATCTGAAGACTTAACTAAAGCTAAAGAACAATTATTCTCTGAAAATATGAAGATAATCCGAAGAAGTCTACAAACAGAATCAAGAATTGATCTCTTGAAGACGCTGCTATGTGTAAAGCACACTCTAACAAAGAGACTACACTTATTTCAGTATAAAAGCCAGACACGTTTTTCTACCTCGATCAAATCCTTGCATAAATAAGGAAAGTTTGCAGAACCTCAGTACGCTTTTCAGAATTGCGTGTGCGCAGACCTGCTGCACCCGCTGCTGGTCAGAACGAATTAGGAGACTAAGAAAAAGCAACAAGAAAGATGTTTGAATAAAACGTATTTTAATTCAACATCTTTTATCTAAATCTCAAAAGAGGAAACTGCAAATAACAACTATTGGTGAAGACATCTCACTCAGAAGAAAGAAGAAATGGTGTCAGGAAGCAAATAAAAAGGAAGCATATACAAAATAAGCAAAAGGACAAATCCAACGGATATCTCCTCATATACACTCCAAAGGAAATCAGAGAAAAGCTGAAGAATGCAGAAGAAAATTAAGAGAGAGAATTAGCAGAGATATATCGGGAAAATCTCTCAAAAGAGCTCATCTATAGAAGTGTCAGAACAGGGTCTTCTGAAAACTTATTTGCTTAAGAAGAAGCAACCGTTTGAGACACTATTACATAACGGCTATATGAGCCACATCATCAACATCTCAACGGTATTATCAAACATCTTCAAACGGCTATATTTCATCAGAACATATAAATAGCCTCAAGATTGAATTTGAAGATGCCGCCGACCTATTGGTCAGTTAGTCAAAGTTTTCGTAGTTGGTTTTGAAGAAACAATCAACCAGGCCGCTTTTAAGTTGGCCAAAAAGACAACCAAGAAAGGTTGAAAAACCACGAACACACCTTGGTTATTCCAGTTATATGGGTGAGAATGTAACCCATGGAAACCAATGGTTAGAAAACTAGGTTGAAGCTAAATTTCACTATCTACTTAGCCAATTCTCAGAGGATGTGATTCCTCATATTTGAGACAGGATTGTATCCAAACTTATACACTTGTATCCCTGTCTTACCCTTGTACTTAGATTTATCCATTGTATCCTGAGTAGTACTCAGTTAACCTCTAGTACAAGAAAAGATTAAGTTTATGTTTCGTGGAAACTTAAACTTAGTTTAATTTGTAAACACTTGGATAAGTGTCTGAGAGCCTGGAGAGGCTTGGTGGAAGAAAGAATACTCTACACTTGGATAAGTGTCTGAGAGCTTGGAGAGGCTTGGTGGAAGAAAGAATACTCTACACTTGGATAAGTGTCTGAGAGCCTGGAGAGGCTTGGTGGAAGAAAGAATACTCGTTGTTGAGCCTGGAGAGGCTTGTCTGTAAAAGAATACTCGGTGTTGAGCCTGGAGAGGCTTGTCTGTAAAAGAATACTGCATGAGTTGCCTGGAGAGGCAGTTGAAAACAAAGGAATACTTATTGTTAAGCCTGAAGAGGCTGTGGTAAAAGAATACTTGTATCTGAGTTTAGATAGTGGAAAATCCAGTGGTGGTTTGCCTCTGGGACTGGATGTAGCTCACGGGTTTGTGGGTGAACCAGGATAAATTCTGTGCCTAAGTTCTCTTTCCCTTAATCTCTTTTATTTACAGTTTTCATATTTTTGTTGGGGATTGAAAAGTATTTTTCATAATAAACTTAACACAACTGTTTCAATAAAATGATCTTTCATATGAACAAAACATGAAATGTCTCTCATATCATTTGAAGCATTACAAAGAATGTACCTTGAAGAACTGCTGAAATAATTATCTGAAGTGAGTCTGGAAAGAGCTCAGTTCAGAAATCAGAAACAGGCTTCAGACAACCTCTAGTCATCTGAAGTATTTCAGAAACCGTTCTGAAAATACTCTTTGTAATAATATTCAGAAGATACTTTGAGAAGCCTCTGTTTAAAACAATCTTAAGCTTTAGAAGAAACTCTATTTTTCTTATCTTCCGCACGTTTTAATTATCTCTGATCTTAAGACTTGTTTTGAACATTGTTCATCTTCATGATTTAAATTAAAGATTTCCAAAACCAATCAAAAAGCTTAAAACACTATTCAACCCCCCTTCTAGTGTTTCCTGTGGTTCTAACATCCTCTTGATTTTTACTGAACAACACCATGAACTTTTTACAGTATCTCCACCCAGAAGCCAACTCAGACCTTGCTTCCCCTCCCCGTTGAACAAAATACTCAACAAGTCTTGCATATGTACACTTCACCAATGCTGTTATTGGAAAATTCCTAGCACCTTTCAGTATCTTGTTCACCGCCTCTGACAAGTTTGTTGTCATGTGTCCATATCTGCGTCCCCCGTAATCATGTGCCAAACTCCATTTTTCTTTTGAAATTCCATCAATCCACCTTTGGATTTCGGGACTAATCTCACGAAACTTGTTAAGGTTCCTTTCAAAATGATGAACAAACGGTGTATACCCTGCATTAACAATGAATCCGGTTATACATGTAATACAAAAACAATAACTCACCTAAAAATATGAAAGGATTTTTTAGCTAGTTTCAGTAAGTCTGCTTTCAATTTTGTATTTTTAAACTTGTGGTTGAAATTACTGGCAATATGGCGAATGCAATAAACATGATAAATTCTTGGAGGTTGCCATGCAGGGGACCTTCCGACAGTTGATTTAATGCTTGCATGTCGATCAGATATGAGGCATATATCTTCCTTTTGGGTGACATGTTCACGTATATTACCCAGAAACCACGACCAAGCCTCTAGTGTCTCCCATTCAACAATAGCAAATGCAATTGGCAAAACACAAGTATTTCCATCTTGAGTTGTAGCTATTAATAGTGTACCTCGGTATTTCCCGTACAAGAATGTCCCATCATTTTGTATAACAGGCTTGGAGTGATTGAATGCATCACAACATTGTTTGAATGTCCAGAATACTCGATGAAAAGTACGGAACCGAGGGTCCACTTGATTGTCAAAGACAAATTCCTTTGTCTCAATTTTATAACTTGATCCAGGGGAATACAAAAACATCTTCTCCAACCATTGAGGCAATGCTGCATATGACTGGTCCCAGTCGCCATACACCCTCACTATAGCTTTTTGTTTAGCTTTCGAAGCCTTTCTATAAGAGATGGAATAACCAAATTGCCCATTAATCCTTTCTTGTAATATTGCAATGAGGACTGATGGATCTATGCCGACCATTCCTACATTAGGCCATATATTCAGAATTAGTATAAAAAAATTGACTATCCAACTAAATTGTATCAAATGAAAACATCATACCGTAGATGCAGGAGGCCACAAAATCAGAATCCAACTTTCTGTGATCTTGAGATAGCATTGCATTCATGCATGTATTTCGACCACCCCATTTAGAGATGACCCATTTATTTGAGTTCTTACCTATCATTGCTCTCATCCGCCACGGACAACCTTGTGAATAGTTTGGACACTTATAAGTTGGCTTAGACTCCACCACAATAAAGGTCTGGTGTATCTTCATTGAGTAGTGCTTCACAGCCATCTGGACAGCCTGTTTGTTATCAAATTGTAATCCAACATACAATTCATCTCCCAATCGCCAAGATCCAGGAAGTTCCAACCCACCAAACTGTATCTCTTCATCAAGTTGCTCCCAATTTAAAAACTTATAATGAGGGGTTAAATTCCAATAATGGCTTCGGCACAGTTTGGGTGCGATTTGTCCCCGGGAAAGCCGGTTCCCGTAGTCTGAGCTCAGGTCTAACTCTAGAAAGTGATAAGAACATGCCTGCTGGGCACAGCAGTGAGTGCATCATGTTGCATAATACATATGTGATGATTGTATTGAGTTCTCATAGAATATGAATTGGCATAACTATCTATTCCTTGCATTTATGCATATGAGTTATATTCACTGAGATTTTTATCTCACCACGTGTTATGTGGATTTTATTTAGCTGAGCAGGTTCGGATTCCCAATCCGGGAAGTGAAGGGCTTGGGGAAATAGATATTTGTTCCTTTTGTTTTTTTTTGAGTGAATCGACTTGTGAAATTTGTATATGTATATGTGAATTACTAGGATTGATGTTGTTTAGTAAGTTTATTTTGAAACTCTTGTGGGACCTGAGGAGTTTCCTGATGTAAATGTTGTATATAGTTTGGACTCTTATGTTATTGTTAGTAGGTTCATTGAATTGTTGGATTTTCGTTGGATTTCTTACAATTCCTTGAATGAGTTTATACTTAAATCGTTACGCTTCTGAATTCTAAGTTAAGAACTTGGTTTCCAACGTACTAGATTCTTAACTAGAAATTTAAGGTGTTTCATTTTGGTATCAGAGCAGTTCAATCCATTTGGACTGTGAAATTAGGATATTTTGTGGTTTGTTAATGATTCCATATGTATTATTTTGTGAATTGAGAGACTAATCACCTCGAAATTTGCTTGATGATATGTAGGGAATTATGGCAGGCGGCAGGAGAGGTCGTCCAATGGTCAATCAACTTCCATCATCATCATCATCATCATCATCATCATCTTCACAGGATCCTACCCCGGATCCTGTGGCGGCAGCTCTTCAAGCTCTGACTCAAATGATGGGAGAGCAAATGAATGTTAATCGGGTTCAAGCGGAAGCGACACGGGAGCAAGCTGCTACCAATGCTGCAGTGTTTCAAGAAATGACTAGAAGGTTCACAGAGCCACCACCAACCCCTGTTGTAGATTCTTTTGCTGCGGGATTGTCAGAATTTAGGAAGCACACTCCTCCGCAGTTCAACAGAGTTTACGACCCTGACGTTGCTGCTAATTGGTTACGAGACTTGAATCGAATCTTCGAAGTGATGAAGTGCACTGATGAGGCTAAGGTGGGCTTTGCATTCTATATGTTAAGGGGAGAGGCTGAAGACTGGTGTAAAACTGCTAAGGTTCGGGCTGCAGAGGTGGAGGCTCCTATGACTTGGGAGGTGTTTCAGAATTTGTTTTTGAGGAAATATTTTCCAGCTACCATCAAGAGGCAAAAGGAGACCGAATTTCTGCAACTCACGCAAGGAGACATGTCAGTGGGTCAGTATGTGGCAAAGTTTGAGGAGCTAGCCAAGTATTCTCGTTACCTTCAAGCTGTGACTGATGAGGAGTGGAGGTGTGCTCAATTTGAGGGAGGACTAAGACCTGAACTGTTGGACCGGATTGGAACATTAGAAATTAGAGACTTTTCGTTGTTAGTGAGCAAGTGCTACATTGCTGAAAAGAATTTCAAGGGAACTACTTTGTCATCTACACCAATGGAGAATAAGGGAAAGAGGAAGTTTGAGGTGCCCCTTCCGGGAAAAGGCTCCAAGCCTAAGTGGCAAGGCAAACTAGTCTTGCCCACTCAGCAAGCCCAACGCTAAGGAGGACTTAAGTGCAACAAGTGTGGAAAGGAGCATGCTGGGGAGTGTGTGATGGGGAAGAACTTGTGCTACTTTTGTAAGCAACCGGGTCACATAAAGAGAGATTGTCCAAAAATGAAGAATTCCTAGAAACCTCAATCAACTGGAAGAGTCTTTACCCTCAGTGGGCAAGTAGCAGCTTCTGCAGACAATCTGTTGAGAGGTATATGCACCCTAGGAGAGAAGACCTTAATTGTATTGTTTGATTCTGGGGCAACCCATTCTTTCATTTCTTCTGAATGTTTTGAACAGTTAAAATTGCCTGTTGATTCTTTACCTATATTCTTGATGTAATTACTCCAGCTAAAGAGTCTATTTCCACTTCTCTTGTGTGTACTAAATGTTCTATTGTTAATCAGGGTAGGGTTTTCTTAATTGATTTTATTTGTCTACCTTTGAGGGGTATGGATATTATTTTGGGGATGAACTGGTTATCTTCCAATCAGGTTACATTAGACTGTTTCAATAAAAAGGTCATATTTCCCCCTTTTTCTCCTCCTCCGAGGGAGAGACCCCCTATGCTTTTATCCAGTGTCACCCAGGTTAACCAATGTCTCAGTGATGAGAGTGAATGTTTTATTTTGCTACTTTCCTCAACTTTAGAATCTAAGGTAGATTTAAGCAGAATAGCTACGGTTAGGGAGTTCCAAGACATTTTTCCTAGTGAAGTTTTAACCTTACCACCGGACCGAGAGTTAGAGTTTACCATAGACTTAGTACTAGGTGCGGGACCCATTTCTAAAGCTCCATATAGAATGTCTCACTAGAACTAAATGAACTTAAAACCCAGCTAGAAGATCTTATAGCTAAAGGGTTCATTAGGCCTAGTGTGTCACCCTGGGGAGCTCCAGTGTTGTTAGTGAAGAAGAAAAATGGGAGTATGAGGTTGTGTGTAGATTATAGACAATTGAACAAAGTCACCATTAAGAACAAGTACTCGCTTCCTAGGATAGATGACCTTCTAGACCAACTTAGGGGTGCCTCGGTGTTTTCTAAGATAAATCTTAGGTCGGGTTACCACCAGATTAAGATTAGAAAGGAAGATATCCCTAAGACAGCTTTTAGGACTAGATATGGGCACTATGTGTAGGAACACAGGGAAACACTAGAAGGGGGGGTTGAATAGTGTTTCTAAATATTTTAGAAAGCTTTTCGTAAACAGGTACTAAAAACACGATTTCAGACTGGCTTTTAAGGGGCTGTCTGAAGTTTTCAGACGGCTTATAAAAACTAATTTTAAAAGATGTTTTGTGCCTTTATAAAATATCAGATTAATTATTCTGACCCCTTGATTAGTATAAAAAGAATTGATAAGAGATAAGGGTAAGAAAACTTAGCCAAGGAATTTATCCTGGTTCACTCACTACCACTGTGAGCTACGTCCAGTCCCAATGCCAACTAGCAATTGGATTTTCTCTTAATCTTTCAAGATTACAAGTATTCTTTTACAGTCAAGCCTCTTCAGGCTCTACAACCAAGTATTCTTTTACAGACAAGCCTCTCCAGGCTCAAACCAACAAGTATTCTTTTTCAAACAAGCCTCTCCAAGCTCAACAAATAAATACAGAGAAGATAAAATGTTTAAGCTTACAAACTATATCAGCCTTGAAGCTTAAACAATTACAAATGTACAGAAAAAATGAGGTATGCTCAGGATAATACAATATGTGTATAAAGATAAAGATTATCAGAGTTGTTGCAGTGAAAACTTTTCAAGTTTTTGTACTTGTTCAAAAAAAAATTCTTCTCACCTAATGGTCTTCAAAGGAGGGGTATTTATACCCAATCTTCAATCCGTTGAAATACCATCGTTTAGAGATAGCATTAAATGTTATTTAATCCGTTGTGAGACATGCTTCTGAGAGCTCTGATATTTCTGACACGGTACAAGGTTGCTCCTGCCATAAAGTTGCTACAAATGTTGCTGCAGAGACTGCGTTGCAGAGATTTCCTCAGTGGTGTATGAAATTCAAAAACACCAGTAAAGGTCTCTGTGTTCCTTGCTATAAACGTGTTTGAAAAGGTACGTGCAGCAGAGGTTCAGAAAAGTCTTCACAAACTTCAGCAGAGGGTGCCACGTCATAAATGAGACTTCAGACGACTTCAATACTTCAGACTAGAGGTGCCACGTCATCAAAAGACTTCAAACGGGTTGAACTACTTCAGACAGCTTCAACTCTTCAGACGAGTTCTGCTTCTTCAGACAGCTTCAACACTTAGTCTTTTTATGTAGGCTCATAGTGACTCTTGCTGAAATCATAGATAAAATATTAAAGCATATGTGTATCTATGATAAATACTTTAAGTCAAATTTGTCAACCATTAAAACTTGGGAATCTAGTTGTCTTAAAACATCATAAACAACCTTATGATATTTTTGAGACTCAACATTCTCCCCCTTTTTAATGATGACAAATTTGGTTAAAATATATTTCACTCATTTGCTCAAATTTCTCAGAAAAACATATGTACTCCCCCTGAGTCCTGTAACCACTTCAGATTCAGATTTGGTTAGTTTAATACTCCCCCTTTTGTCATCAATCAAAAGGGAATATCAGAGCAAAACAGTAACAGAGCAATAAATTCAGATAAAACATATATATCATAGCACTAACAATCAACTCAAAAAATATGAGATAAGCCACTGATTGTATTTAATGAATGTTCAGATAAAGAAAGAGACAATCAGACTCTTGTTATAAACATGAAAATAAGCAAAGACAATGGCTAAATTAGCGGTTTAATCCTTCTTCTTCAGCAAGGCCTCAGTCAGAAAGGAAATCAAGTCTTCCTTGGCCTTGTCTATTGCTGCTTCCACTGAGGTTTTCAATTCTTGCTGACCAGATCTCATAAGCTGCTGTTCTTGAAGAATATGCTCTTGGTTAGCCATTAGATGCCTAGTCTTCTTCTCTTGATCAGCATACTTCCTTTCAAGCTTCTTAACTTTGGTCTTCAGCTTCAGATTTTCCTCAGACAAGTCTTGCTCAGATTCATAGAAGATTAGCTGGATGTGGGGGCAAACAAATCTAAGCACTCCAAAGCCTGGCTCCAAACTGTATTCAGAAGGTTTGAACACAGGGCAAAAGAATGTGCCAATGGGGTTCAGTACTACCCAGTCTTCATTAAAAGAGTCAACAGGTGGAGGAAAGTGATCTCTCAGATAGTGATAGGTGACATTGGTTGTCTTTCCAAGTCCAACTTCACAATCAGCATCAGGACCAGTTGTTCCCAAAGAAGATCCAGCATCTTCTATGATCTTCCAGTAAGAAGACCACATCCAATCTAGAAGTAGGTGATCCAGGCCTCCTCCTTGGCTACTGATGAACTATGGTAAAGATTCCCACTCTGAAGGACTCATCATTTCAGACAGAGGTGCAGATGCAGAATAAGCTTTAGCTTCTTTGAATTTCTCACCCTGACCTTCCTTTAAGGGATACCTAGGAACTATTCTATCAGGTTTCACCAAGATTTGAGTGGTTGGCCTGATTGAACAAATTCTAGGAGGCCTGTAGCCTCTCATCCCAACCCCCTTGTGCAGATCCCTCTGAAACAGCTCAGACTCAGTGTTCAGCTGCCTCACAAAACTCCATTCATCATTATTCAGCCTGAGGGAATCATCTGAGAATGGATTGTTGGGAGCCCAAGTATGTGCAGGAAGGACAACACCCTTCCTGATCTTTTCTAATCCTCCTGAAAGAGCACTGTATTGGTTTCTAACTTCAGCAACAGTTTTTCTGATTAAGCCATGATGCAAGGATACAACAGGTGCTGGTCTGAAATACTGTAGCTTTTCAGATAGGTTGCCAAACTTGGGCAATGAGCAGGGATCAGAAGGAAGGAGAGATAACTGTAGAGCATCAGCAAGCACTTGCTCTTCTTCAGCAAGGATCTCTTCTTGTTGTGAAGGTGGAGGAGATAGATGTGGTGAGGGTATAGGTGGTGGTGGTGAAGATGGTGATGGTAGTTGAGATTGAGGAGGTGAAGGTTCAGAAGGTTGGATTACTTGAGGTGATGGGGGATCAGATGGTTGATTTTCTGAGGGTTGTGGTGGGGTAGGTTCAGAGTGTTCAAAAGGTTGATTTTCTGTTTGTGGAGGTGGTGATGGTTGTGATAGAGGTGAAGATGGTTGTTTTTCAGGTGATAGGGGTTTTGGTGAGGGTTGTGGTAAAGGTTGAGATGTTGGTTGAGGGGAAGGTTGAGAGGGTTGCTGAGGTGTTTGTTTTTCTAGTGAGGAGGGTGGTGAAGGAGTTACATTATCAAATCTCACCTTAATTCTCTTGTAGGGAGGCTTGGTTACCTCAGATTCTTTTGCCTTTGCTTCTTCCTTCTCCCTTTGTGCTTGTTTTTCTTCCCTTTTTCTTTTAAAATACTCATGTGCCTTGACATAATTTTGGTATTTCCCAGCCATATCCTCTGCTTCCAGCTGAGAGGAAATACTTCTAGTCACCCTAGATTCAGGTGCAGTCTGAAGTAGCTTGCTTTTGGTCCTCCTTCTCTGAGGTGCACTTGACCTCTTCCTTTTCTTTGCTCCCTCAGCTATGGTTTCTTGCCTATCATCTTTAGCATAGGCCAATTGTGAAGCAATAACAAGAGCTCTATCAGTCTTCTCTTGTTCTGCTTTCTTCTCCAGCTCCTCTTGCTCCCAAGCAGTAGCCAATGCTGCCACCTGAATGAGTTCTGGATCAGATGGGCAAACAGCTAATGGCTCAGCTACAACTACATCAGTTTCATCTGCCTCTTGAGCCTGTCCTTCCATTTCAGAAGTAGGCTGTGGAGTCTGTACAGGTTCAGACAACTGACCCACAATTTCAGATGGCCTTTATGATGCCTTCTGAACAGGTTCAAACACCTGACTCTGCACAGATGCATATGCTACTTTAGCAGCACTCCTTACAGGTAGCTTCTTCAATTTTGCTTGAGGAGAGGGTTTTGATGGCTTGAACTCATGCCTCCTTATGTCTCCTCTTAGTTCATTCTCAAGAACCTCCATTGTTGTCTTCCTTCTAGCAGCTTTCTCAAGAAGAAGGCTCTCCTTCATGGACGGAGAGGGAGGTCTTGGAGTCAGCTTCACTCCCATGCTCTTGAGGCTTGATTCACCAAATACAGGCTGTGAAAGGCGATGAAAAAGCCTCTCAATGGGGACTTTGAAATGCAACAAGATCTTGGTGATGCTGGTATTGTGAGGGAAGCTCCCAGCAGAGTCTCTGAGACGCTTCTGCATGTGGTACATTATGATGTTGGGGAGGTTCACCTTCTTCTTCTGCAGTAGGTGAATCAAACAAAATCTCTCCAACTTAGAAACATGGTTTCTGCTTCCACTCTTAGGGATTACAGAGCACCCTAAGATGGCATGCAAAACCCTAGCCTTGTCTGACATATGCTTTGCATCCAAGCTTACTGGTTCAGAGGTGCCATACAGAAACTCTGTGAACTGCTTCTGTCCACCATTTCTTGCTTCCCAGCCAGGAGTGAATACAACTCCTTCAGTCCTGACCTCACAGATGTGAGCAAGGATATCTTCATCAACAAAGACAGGGAGACCGCGTACTGTGGCCTTGATGCTAGTGTAGATACCCTGAGGATTGGGTATTCCACTGGCAGTAGCCCAGAAATCCAGCTCACTCTGCTCATGCCACTGTGTTAAGTTGTGGTTGAAATACGGAGTCCACCCAGCTGCATCGAACTCAGCAAATAAGTCCATTCCCAGAGATTGAAGATCCTCCAGGACTACACCCTTAGTCTTCACGATGTTGCTTCCAGCAGATTTCTTAGGAGCCATTGAAGAGTTTTCTCAGGAACTTGAGAGAGAAATAAATTGCTTGTAGAAGAAGGATCTCAAGAGGTGAATACAGAATAGTGAACGGTGAAGTTCTCTGACCCACTAGCTTATGTATTTATAGACCCATGAAGTAATGATGGCATGTACTGGCTGCGCAAACATAGGAAAACATGCGAAGTGGAAGAGACAAAATAAATGGAATTAAACCGTCTCAGAAAGCCACGTCATTTGTTTACTTCAGACAAGTGACAGATTTCAGACACCCATATAGATTTCAGACAACCCAAAATTTCAGACAAATCACTTGTTTCAGACAAGCTGAAATTTCAGACACATCATTTTCAACAGATCAATTCACACACAATCAAAATGCATGTATGTTCAGATTATCTCTAATGAACTTAAATCTATCTTCAGTCAGAGGTTTTGTGAATATATCAGCCCATTGATGCTCTGTATCAATAAACTGAATATCAAAAACACCTTTCTGAACATAGTCTCTAATGAAATGATGTTTTATTTCTATATGTTTAGCCCTAGAATGTTGAATGGGATTTTTAGACAAATTAATAGCACTTGTATTATCACAAAAAACAGGTATAGAAGATATAGTAATGTTAAAATCTTCTAACTGATACTTCACCCATAACAGTTGTGGGCAACAACTGGCTGCTGAGATGTATTCTGCTTCAGCTGTTGATAAGGCAATTGTGCTTTGCCTTTTGCTTGACCAACTAATCATATTTTCTCCAAATAAATGACATCCACCACTAGTGCTTTTTCTTTCAATTCTGTCTCCAGCAAAATCAGCATCACAGTAACCTATTAACCTGCAATCCTTACTTTTCTTATAGCACAGACCAAGATTAGTAGTACCTTTAAGATATCTGAAAATTCTTTTTACAGCTTTGTAGTGAATACTCCTTGGATCAGATTGAAATCTAGCACACAAGCATACACTGAACATTATGTCAGGTCTGCTTGCTGTTAGATATAATAATGATCCAATCATTCCTCTATACAAAGTTTGATTCACTGGTTCTTCCTTCTCATCTTTATTTAAAGATGCAGAGGGATGCATTGGAGTTGACATGGGTTTGCAATCATGTAAGTTAAACTTCTTAAGCATTTCCTTTGTATATTTTTCTTGATGGATCCATATATAGTCAGAATGTTGCTTAATCTGAAGTCCTAAGAAAAATTTTAGTTCACCCATTAAACTCATTTCAAACTCTGATTGCATTAACTCTGAAAACTCCTTGCATAATGAAGAGTCAGTTGAACCAAAGATAATATCATCAACATATATCTGAACAAGTATAAGATCTCTGTTGGATTGTTTTCTAAAGAGAGTTGTATCCACTTTTCCTCTTTCAAAACCATTTGAGATTAGAAAACTGCTCAATCTGTCATACCAAGCTCTTGGGGCTTGTTTCAGACCATAGAGAGCCTTTTTGAGTTTGAAAACATGTTCAGGAAAAACAATATCTTCAAAACCAGGGGGTTGTCTAACAAAGACTTCTTCTTCAATGAGACCATTGAGGAAGGCACTTTTAACATCCATTTGATATAGCTTGATGCCACTATTTACAGCATAAGATAAAAGAATTCTAATTGCTTCTAACCTGGCCACTGCGGCAAAGGTTTCAGTGAAGTCAATACCTTCTTGCTGGTTGTATCCTTGAGCAACTAATCTTGCCTTGTTTCTGACTACATTGCCTTCTTCAGACAGCTTGTTTCTGAACACCCATTTGGTTCCAATAATAGTTTTCCCATGGGGTTTAGGAACAAGGGTCCAGACATCACTCCTAGCAAACTGATTCAGCTCTTCTTGCATGGCTAGGATCCACCCTTCATCATGCAGAGCTTCATCAATGTTCCTTGGCTCTATTTTAGACAGGAGAGCAAGAGAATTCAGATTCTTGAATTTTGATCTTGTCTTAACTCCTTCTTAAGTGTTGCCAATGATTTGCTCTTTAGGATGATGTGATTTGTATTTCCAATCAGGTTTCTAAGGAGTTATCACATCTGTTTGATCTGTCTGAGACTCAACATTTGTCTGAAGAGGTTTAGTAACAGTAGGTACTTCAGACAGTTGCTCATCCTTCAAGCTGCTGTAGTCATTCAGCTCCATTCCTGCAAAATCATCCTCTAGATTTGATAGTTCCCTATTAGTCTCTTTGTTATCATTGAATTTAACATGAATAGTTTCTTCAACAGTTAAAGTTCTAGAGTTATACACTCTATAGGCTTTAGATGTTTCAGAATATCCAATGAAAAATCCTTTATCAGACTTTGCATCAATTTTTCCAAGATCATCCTTGGTGTTGAGTATAAAACATTCACAGCCAAAGGTGTGGAAATATGATATGTTGGGTTTTCTTCCTTTCCACAGTTCATAGGGAGTCTTTTTCAGAATTGGTCTTACCAATATTTTGTTTTGAAGGTAACATGTTGTGCTAATAGCTTCTGCCCAGAAGGATCTTGGTAAGCTGCATGAGTTGAGCATGGTCCTTGCCATCTCTTGCAAACTTCTGTTCTTTCTCTCAACAACCCCATTCTATTGAGGTGTTCTAGCCACAGAGAAATTGTGTGAGATCCCATTCTCATCACAGAACATTTGAAAGTTTGCATTCTCAAACTCTCCACCATGATCACTTCTGATAACAGAAATACATAATCCTTTCTCATTCTGTACCTTCTTGCAGAATATTGTGAAATTCCTAAAAGTCTCATCCTTGCTTCTTAGGAATAACACCCATGTAAATCTAGAATAGTCATCAACATTGACCAAACCATATTTCTTACCACTAAGACTTTCTGTTCTAATAAGACCAAACAAGTCAATGTGTAAAAGTTCTAGTGGTCTGCTAGTTGAAACAACATCCTTACTCTTAAAAGAGTGTCTTTTTTGTTTCCCTTTCAGACAGCTTTCACATAAAATTTCAGATTTGTATGAAAGTTTGGGCAATCCTTTAACAAGATTGTGTTTTGCTAATCTTGAGATTAATCTCAAGCTGGCATGCCCAAGTCTTTGATGCCAAATCTGTTTTTCATTTTCAACAGAAATGAAACATTTTACATTTTGACTTGCTAGATCCTCTAGATCAATTTTGTACACATTGCTGTGTCTCTTAGCAGTAAAGAGGGTTTGCTCAGAGGAGTCTTTGACTATGCATCCTTCCTTAGTAAAGGATACCACATAACCACTGTCACATAATTGACTTATGCTCAGTAAATTATGCTGTAGTCCCTCCACTAGGAGTACATTTTTAATAAGGGATGAAGGAGATATACCTACAGTCCCTATTCCAATGATCTTCCCTTGCTGATTTCCACCAAAGGTGACCACTCCACCAGCTCTAGGTCTAAGGTTTTGGAACAAAGACCTTTCTCCTGTCATGTGTCACGAGCACCCACTGTCCAGGTACCATTTGTGGGGTCTCCTTTGTCCTGTTAAACACAACTGCAACAGGAATAATTAAGTTTTTAGGTACCCATTTTCTTTTGGGTCCTTTTCTTGTTATCTTTGGGCCTTGTTTTTCTCTTGTGTTTGCACTGAGCCATATTGTGTCCAGGCTTACCACAGTGAGAACACCCAGTAACCTTCTTTTTGCCTTTAGAAAAATTTAAGACAGTAGGAGGTTCAGACATGTTATGATCAC
Source organism: Sesbania bispinosa (assembly GCA_026901365.1). Lineage (NCBI taxonomy): Eukaryota > Viridiplantae > Streptophyta > Magnoliopsida > Fabales > Fabaceae > Sesbania > Sesbania bispinosa. Next base: position 104,677 of record QLOH01001031.1, read on the forward strand.
AAAAGCCTAGTCCACTTTTGTCAAGGGAATGCCTTTGATTTCCAAGCATTATATTCAGATTTTTAGTTCCTTTGACAAATTTGGCCAGATCTTTTGTCAGTTCCACAACCTGCTTCTGAAGTTTCTCATTCTCTTCAGACACAGCTTGTGAACTGCAGTTTTTAGTCTCAAGAATATTTTCCTTGAGCATAATATGTTCTATCTCAAGTGCCTCATATTTGTTACACATTTCTGTGTGGGCTTTGGATAGATTCTTATACTCTTGGAAAAGTTCCTGAGAACTTTCCACCAGATCATCATACATTTCTTGTAGAGTAAGAGGAAATACCTCAACTTCAAAGCTGTCTGAAGATGGTAGACTAGCCATGAGACACAAATTTGCCTCTTTTGAAGTGTCTTCTTCTTCTTCTGAGGTTGATTCATCAAGGTCTTCCCATGTTGCCATAAGACCTTTCTTCCTTTTGAAAACTTCTTCTTCTTGAAGTTGTTTTTCTTCAGTCTTGGGCAATCAGCCTTCATATGCCCTGGTTGCTTACATTCAAAGCAAATAATTTTATCAGTGTTAGACTTTTTACCTGTCTTACCTGATTTGGATGATGAAGGTTGGTTCTTTCTGAACTTTCCTTTGTTCTGCAACATTCTCTTGATCTTTCTGCTTAAAAGAGCAAGATCATTGTCATCTTCTGAGCTATCTTCAGAATCTTAATCTGCTTCTGAAGTTTCCTCAGCTTGCATAGCCTTCATGCTGCCATGCCTAGACTGTTTGGCCTTGGAGTTTAGAGCTAGAGACTTCTTCTTGTTATCATCTTCTCCAAGCTCAAGTTCATGGACTTTGAGAGATCGCAACAGTTCTTCCATTCTCAGAGAGTTCAAATCTCTTGCCTCTTGAATGGCAGTGACTTTGGGTCTCCAGGACTTAGGTAGACTTCTTAGAATCTTCCTATTGTTGTCTCCAGATTCATAGGTTCTTCCTAAGGACCTGAGTCCATTGGTTATGGTCTGAAACCTCCCAAACATTTGGTCAATGGTTTCAGTTTCTTCCATCTTAAACATCTCATACTGATGTATAAGCATGCTGATTTTGGATTGCTTGACAGTTTCAGTCCCTTCATGGGCTGCTGCAAGAGTATCCCAAATCTCCTTAGCAGAAGTGCATCCATGGACCTTCTCATATTCTGATTTATTCAAGGAACATATCAGATAGATTTTGGCTTTAGCGTTCATCTGGACTCTAGTCTTCTGCTCCAAGGTCCATTCAGTCTTAGGTATAGGCACACCATTTTGCATAGGCACATAGTCTCCATCAGTGACCACATCCCAAACATCAATGTTGTTGCTCTCAATGAACAACTTCATATGATCTCTCCAGTAGTGGTAATCCACTCCATTGAATGATGGGGGTCTTGTGATAGAGGCTCCTTCTGTGATGTATTGCCTGTTGCTGTTAGAAGCTTCCATTTGGATCTTTCAGTCCTCAAACACTTGTTAGGCGCTTCAACCCTAAGTAGAGCTCTGGTACCAACTGTAGGAACACAGGGAAACACTAGAAGGGGGGTTGAATAGTGTTTCTAAATATTTTAGAAAGCTTTTCGTAAACAGGTACTAAAAACACGATTTCAGACAGGCTTTTAAGGGGCTGTTTGAAGTTTTCAGACGGCTTATAAAAACTAATTTTAAAAGATGTTTTGTGCCTTTATAAAATATCAGATTAATTATTCTGACCCCTTGATTAGTATAAAAAGAATTGATAAGAGATAAGGGTAAGAAAACTTAGCCAAGGAATTTATCCTGGTTCACTCACTACCACTGTGAGCTACGTCCAGTCCCAATGCCAACTAGCAATTGGATTTTCTCTTAATCTTTCAAGATTACAAGTATTCTTTTACAATCAAGCCTCTTCAGGCTCTACAACCAAGTATTCTTTTACAGACAAGCCTCTCCAGGCTCAAACCAACAAGTATTCTTTTTCAGACAAGCCTCTCCAGGCTCAACAAATAAATACAGAGAAGATAAAATGTTTAAGCTTACAAACTATATCAGCCTTGAAGCTTAAACAATTACAAATGTACAGAAAAACTGAGGTATGCTCAGGATAATACAATATGTGTACAAAGATAAAGATTATCAGAGTTGTTGCAGTGAAAACTTTTCAAGTTTTTGTACTTATTCAAAAAAAAATTCTTCTCGCCTAATGGTCTTCAAAGGAGGGGTATTTATACCCAATCTTCAATCCGTTGAAATACCACCGTTTAGAGATAGCATTAAATGTTATTTAATCCATTGTGAGACATGCTTCTGAGAGCTCTGATATTTCTGACACGGTACAAGGTTGCTCCTGCCATAAAGCTGCTACAAATGTTGCTGCAGAGACTGCGTTGCAGAGATTTCCTCAGTGGTGTATGAAATTCAAAAACACTAGGAAAGGTCTCTGTGTTCCTTGCTATAAACATGTTTGAAAAGGTACGTGCAGCAGAGGTTCAGAAAAGTCTTCACAAACTTCAGCAGAGGGTGCCACGTCATAAATGAGATTTCAGACGACTTCAATACTTCAGACTGTAGGTGCCACGTCATCAAAAGACTTCAGACGGCACTGATACTTCAGACGGGTTGAACTACTTCAGACAGCTTCAACTCTTCAGACGAGTTCTGCTTCTTCAGACAGCTTCAACACTTAGTCTTTTTATGTAGGCTCATAGTGACTCTTGCTGAAATCATAGATAAAATATTAAAGCATATGTGTATCTATGATAAATACTTTAAGTCAAATTTGTCAACCATTAAAACTTGGGAATCTAGTTGTCTTAAAACATCATAAACAACCTTATGATATTTTTGAGACTCAACACTATGAGTATCTAGTGATGCCATTTGGTGTTACTAATGCTCCTGTAGTATTCATGGACTACATGAATCGAATTTTCCGGCCCTTTTTGGATCAGTTTGTAGTGGTATTCATTGATGACATCTTGATTTATTCTCGTAGTCTAGGAGAACATGAAAATCACCTTAGGATTGTTTTAGAGATCCTGAGAGAGAAGAAACTGTTTGCTAATCCTGAGAAGTGTGAGTTTTGGATGGACCGAGTCCATTTCCTAGGGCATGTTATCACTAGAGAGGGGGTATCAGTTGATCCTAGTAAGGTAGAAGTCGTTCTTGAGTAGGAAAGACCTAAGACCGTCACGGAAATTAGGAGTTTCCTAGGATTGGCCGGCTACTATCGGAGATTCATTAATGGATTCTCCCGTTTAGCTTTGCCTTTCACAAGATTGACTCGAAAGGGTCAAGCTTTTGTGTGGGACAAAAAGTGTGAATAGAGTTTTCTAGAACTCAAAGATAGATTAACTACCGCTCCGGTACTGGAGTTGCCGGATTTGTCCAAGACCTTTGAAGTGTATAGTGATGCGTCAGGTAAGGGCTTAGGATGTGTTTTGATGCAGGAAAGGAGAGTAGTGGCTTATGCCTCTAGGCAGTTGAGGCCTCATGAGGAAAATTATCCTACCCATGATTTAGAATTAGCAGCTGCGGTTTTTGCCCTCAAAATTTGGAGGCATTACCTGTTTGGTGTAAGGTTTGAGGTCTTTAGTGATCACAAGAGTTTGAAATATCTCTTTGATAAAAAAGAACTCAACATGAGGCAAAGGAGGTGGATGGAATTTCTTAAAGATTATGACTTTGAGTTGAAGTACCACCCGGGCAAGGCCAATGCAGTGGCTGATGCTCTCAGCAGGAAATCTCTTCATGTATCATCCATGATGGTACATGAAATGAATCTTCTGGAGGATTTTAGGAACCTGAGTCTTAGTGTTGATGTTGGTGAAGGCAGTATTAGGTTGTGCAAGTTAGAAATTACTAGTGAGCTTCAAGCTCTGATCAAGGAAGCTCAGGGTTCGGACCCAGAACTTCAGGGTAGAATTGGACAAGCAGGATTTTCTAAATCAGATGATGGGACAATTCTTTTCCAAGGAAGAGTTTGTGTCCCTAAGGGGGGTAGTGTGAGGCAAATAGTTTTAGAGGAGGCCCACAGGGGCAAGTTTTCTATACATCTTGGCTCTACCAAGATGTATCAGGATTTAAAGAAGATGTTTTGGTGGGAAGGGATGAAGAGGGAGATAGCTGTATATGTTTCTAAGTGTCTGACTTGTCAACAAGTGAAAATAGAGCACCAGAGGCCATCAGGGACCCTTATGCCATTAGAAATTCTTGAGTGGAAGTGGGAGAGTATAGCTATGGACTTTGTGGCAGGGTTGCCACGAGTCCAGGCTGGCTTTGATGCCATCTGGGTCATTGTGGACCGGTTAACTAAATCGGCCCATTTTCTTCCAGTTAAGAATACCCATCCTCTGAAGAAGTTAGCTGACTTGTATGTCAAGGAGATTGTTAAGATCCATGGCATTCCCTCTAGCATCATATCTGATAGGGACCCTAGATTCACCTCTAGGTTCTGGAATGCACTTCATCAGTCATTCAGGACTAAACTTAGGTTTAGCACCACTTACCATCCTCAGACTGATGGTCAGTCTGAGAGGACCATCCAAACCTTAGAGGATATGCTAAGAGCTTGTGTGTTAGAGGAGTCGGGCAATTGGGATAGGTACCTACCTCTCATAGAGTTTGCCTAGAACAACAGTTTCCATAGCAGTATAGGTATGGCGCCTTATGAGGCTCTATATGGTAGGAAGTGCAGATCTCCTGTGTGTTGGCATGAGATTGGAGAGAAAGCCCTGTTAGGTCCGGAGTTGGTGCAAGAAACTACTGAAAAGATTAAAACCATTAGGAAAAATCTTGTAATTGCTCAAAGCCGGTAGAAAAGCTATGCAGATAACAGAAGAAAAGATTTAGAGTTTGAGGAGGGAAACCATGTTTTTCTAAAAGTAACTCCTGCCACTGGTCTTGGAAAAACTATGAAAATCAAGAAGTTGAGTCCTAGATATATTGGTCCATTTCAGATCCTGCAAAGGGTTGGCCCTCTTGCCTATAGGATTGCTCTTCCACCTCATATGTCCAGAATCCATAATGTTTTTCATGTGTCTAAGCTAAGAAAGTATATTTCTGATCCTTCTCATATTCTAAACTCAGAATCAATACAATTGAGGGAAAATCTCACAATTCCTTCTAAGCCTGCACAGATTGTAAGTAGAAGTGCCAAAACCCTAAGGAATAAAACAATTACATTGGTTAAGGTCATATGGGAAGGCCTGTCATCTGATGAAGCAACTTGGGAAAAAGAAGAAGATATGTAGAGTCAATATCCTCACTTGTTCCTTTGAGGTATTATATTCTACCTTTGGTACCTTTAATCAATTTTGGGGACAAAATTGCGTTAAGGGGGGTAGAATGTAACATCCGACTTGTAAGCTATCTTAAATTAGTAAGTTAAGGGGGTGACCTATATTTGTTAAATTTAGAAACTGATAGTGATAAGTAAAATGTAGGTCAATTTCTATTTCAAACAAGTAGATGTTTTTAACTTAAGTGAAATTGAAGTAATTTTCAGTTCTGGTAATCGATTACAAAGAGTCGGTAATCGATTACCTGAGAGCTAGTTTTTAGGTAATCAATTACTCACAGGGTGTAATCGATTACCTGAGAGCTGAGTTTTTGGTAATCGATAACAGGGTGTCTGTAATCGATTACCCGAGAGCTGTATTTTGTGTAATCGAGTACTCGCAGGGTGGTAATCAATTACCTGAGGACTGAGTTTTTGGTAATCGATTACCAAGGGTTGTGATCGATTACCAGATTCCTAGAAACGCTTTCCAGTGTAAATTCTACCTCTGGTAATCGATTACAGCACTACTGTAATTGATTACCAGCGGTCCAGTATAAAAGCTGGACATGCAGAAAATCGAAAACACACATTTTCTTTCACCCTTCTTCAAGCCCTAGAGAGAGAAAATGAGAATCCTAGAGAGAGGAACTTAATTTTGGAGCCTTGGAAGGAGATTGAAGCTAGAATCAATAATTGGATTACTTCAAGCTCTCAATTCCTCCCTTAATTTCATAGATTGGTGAGTATAACTCACTTTTAGAGTAGAAACTATTGGTCTCAATGCATGTTCCCACCCCTTTCTCTTCCCCTTTCTTGATGTTGGATATTTGATGTTTGAATTGGCAATTTCTTGTTGTTTGGATTGATTATTGATAGATTGAGCATGTGAGTATAGAATCGAGCGTCGAAATCTTTAGTTTCGAAGTTTTCGAAACTAACGAACTATCGAAACTATCGAAACTATCGATTTCCCTCGATTGTAACTCATATGGAAATCCGAATTGGTTATAGTTCTTTGTTAAGTGTTAATTCATGGATTGAAATGGTAAGATTAGAGTTCAAATTGGAAAATTGAGACTTACGTTCGTAGGATCAAAACTTTCTAAATAGTCGAGAATTGCGATATTCATTTGTAATTTGCTATGTATAGAGTAATGCATTGATACCCTATCATGATTATGTATAATTAAAGTGAATTCAAGTCGGCTTTGTGCCGTGAGTAAAAATAAAAGATTAATGGTATTGAAAACATGGCTTCGGCCCAATTTGGGTGGGATTTGTCCCCGGGAAAGCCGGTTCCCGTAGTCTGAGCTCAGGTCTAACTCTAGAAAGTGATAAGAACATGCCTGTTGGGCACAACAGTGAGTGCATCATGTTGCATAATACATATGTGATGATTGTATTGAGTTCTCATAGAATATGAATTGGCATAACTATCTATTCCTTGCATTTATGCATATGAGTTATATTCACTGAGATTTTTATCTCACCACGTGTTATGTGGATTTTGTTTAGCTGAGCAGGTACCTCCGTCGTCGGATTCCCAATCCGGGAAGTGAAGGGCTTGGGGAAATAGATATTTGTTCCTTTTGTTTGTTTTGAATGAATCGACATGTGAAATTTGTATATGTATATGTGAATTACTAGGATTGATGTTATTTAGTAAGTTTATTTTGAAACTCTTGTGGGACCTGAGGAGTTTCCTGATGTAAATGTTGTATATAGTTTGGACTCTTATGTTATTGTTAGTATGTTCATTGAATTGTTGGATTTTCGTTGGATTTTTTACAATTTCTTGAATGAGTTGATACTTAAATCATTACGCTTCTGAATTCTAAGTTAAGAACTTGGTTTCCAACGGACTAGATTCTTAACTAGAAATTTAAGGTGTTTCATATGCATTGATCTTCAATCCCCAATGACAGTTGAGTATCCAAATGAAAATGTTGTACAGGTAATGATGAACTGCCAACATTGTCAATGTCTGCATATAATTCAAGCACTGTCATCAATGACTGCTGCTCAAAAGCGTGGACCATACATTCCACATCTTCATCGTCACATATTTGAAGACCTATATATTTGGTTGGATTTTGTGATACTAAAAATCTACACGTCAAACTAGAAACAATTTGATTAGATGAAAGATTTAATTTTTTAAAAATCTTCCTTTTCAACAAATCAAAACCGATTCCACGTTTTATCTGAATAGATCTCTTTTCACCTTCAAACATTATACCTTGAACACCTTCATATTTTCTACCATTCCAATAAACAAAAGTAATAATTTGACTCATTTTTTTAAAATCAAAATACAAACACAATTTAAAACAACTTATCAAAATAAACCAACACAAACGACTAAGAATTGTAATATGGGCACAGAGAGAGTAATGGGCCGTGATGGACGGAGTGATTGAAAAGGTGGAAGCGCTTGGTATAAAGATGCCACATGTAAGGCGCCACCACCTCCAGCGCTTCTACATGGTGGAGCTAGACCCTCTAGCGCCTTGTGTCCAGATAATGGGTTGCGTGTAGTCTTCCCTTTCGTGAAACGCTTCAACCTTAAGCGTCTCCAAGAAAATCCCTCACGTATGGCGCTTTACCCCCTTGCGCCTTGTGCCAACCCTTTCCACCTATCATTCTTCACCCCAGACAGTGCAAATATTTTTTGGACCACAGTATTGTGGTAATTAATCTTTTAATTCGCCCCTGTACGGTCAAAAAGTCGTTCTTCATCCTTCGAAACCAAACTGAAATCGATAATGGCAACTCAAGATTAACCCAGTAATTGAATGAATTGGTTTAGGGGTTTTCTTTCTGCATGTATTTAGAATCATGTGTCAAATTTTGGTGCGATTTCGTTGGGTAATTTGAGAGAATTTCACAGATTTTATCGCGGTTTTTTTTCCTCAAAACCCTTTCATTTTTTGATCTGTAAATTTTCCAACTTGAACCGATAATTCTGACAATTACCTTGGGGCTTCTAACCGCCATGGTGGGGCGGTCCTCTAGCCGGAAAATCGCGTCCTACCTTCGCCGGAAATGTCGCGCGTGAAAGGGTCATTTTCTTCGCGGTTTCGGTTTTTCGATCTGAAATTGCATGAAACTGAGAAGCTGAACGACACAATTGATTTGGGGCTTCTGCCGCCACGCTGCCGCACTCCTACGATCGGAGTTTCGCCGTGCATCGTCGCCTGTAAAGGTTGTTCTTGTCGGGTCTTATCGCGGGTCTGCGTGACCCGTTTTTCTGATGCACGGGTCAAGAAGACCCAATTCTGGTTGGGACGTTGCCCACTCTCAGCACAGGCGCGTGAGAGCACGTGGTTACCATATTTTGGCCCGAAAAATTTTATTTTTTATACCGAAAATTAAATAATTAATTTTCTGACTTTTTGGTATATTTTTTGTAATTTTTTTGGATACCTGAAAGTATTTTATTTTAATTATTTGGAGAGTAATTTATGATTTTGGAAATGCTACTCTCAGAATTTTGGCCTGAATTTTTTTGTATATATTTCATATGTTATTAGAGAGTTTTTTTGATATGTTTCACTCTCCTTGGTAGTGAGCCAATGATATGAAATTAATTTTTTGGCCATTTTGAAATCATATATTATGTATTTATAATACATATAGTTTGTTAATCATGCAATTTATTTATTCAATTAAATTATGTTTGGCATATTTTTTATATTTTGTATAATTGTGAGCTCGCCTATCGTGGGTACAATTATGTAAAATTTTGTGGAAAAATTAGTTATTTTTTGAATTATATTTATATTGCATTAATAATAATTATACCTTATCGGTGTGTTGTTATTAATGTCATTTGTTTTTATGCAATATATATATTGGTGTTTAACTCATGTCAATTTTTATTTTAGTACCCTATCGGTATTAGAATTTTATTTTGGGACATGAGAATTATATATTGTATCATTTATTATTTCTTATTTATTGTGATTCGGGACCCTTAGGCGGGTTCATTGTAAATAAGAAATTTTGGTTAATTGGCATCTTATTATTTTGGCTTGATACACAAATTCATTTAATTTTGTGCTATCATATGATATTATGCATATTAAATGTTTCTTTGTTATTTTGGTGTTAGCCTTTATGCTCATTTCTGTCAATATTTTAAATAGGACCCACCCTATTGGTATTGTATTGCTTGACATAATCATTGTGTGATAGAGAAAATAATATTTTTATATGATTTTCATATTATATTATTTATTTAATTACTTTTCTCTATCAAGTGGGAGAAACTACATATATTATGTTATGATTTTGTCAAGCAAGATAGTAGTAATGCAATGACTACTTTCATATTGTCAACCATTTATTGTCAAGGCTTTATATTGAGGATATTGCTTGTTAAGTTTCTTTGAGAACATTATACTCAAACTCCCTATTATTGTCTTATATTATGGGTAATTATTATACTAGACAATATGTTGATGTCCCAAATTAACTTGTTATTGTTTGAAGAGATTAATTTCTCTATTACATACCATTAATCTTCCTTATCATCGATGGTATGTCAAACTATATACTTATTAAAGCTATTTTGAAATAATAAGTATCATTCTTAACATTTTGGGATATATGGATGAATTTTGTATATAATACAATATTGTTATCTTGTAATTTTGTAATTACTAGAATAGTGGGAGTTAGAGATTTCTTAAACTTTTATTGTATCCTCAATAATAGTCAAGGGTCTTATGCACTTTTGTTTCCGCTTCCGCTAAAGAGTGTTTTGCTATTATTTAAATTGTAACACTTGAGTCATGAAAGTGAGTAGTTGAATTTTTCTATGATCTCATTTTGAAATATGTTAGAGATTATAATCTCACTCATATGTTGGCAATTTTTCAAATAGCCATCATATTTTATAAAATTGCGTGTTACAATATTTTAAAGGAGATTTTCTATTTTAAAATGTCAAGTGGACATTTATAATTTCTTTCATTTTGTAAGCAAAGTATATGGTTAACTATGAAACTCCTTTGCAAAACCATTATTATGGTTTTATGTTGAGTTTCATATTCTGTTATGTAACCATTTCTGTTGACTCTGCTTTAATATGTTTCTCTCTAATATCAAATTTTGAAGAGTGAAAAATTGTGAGTTTTTGACTCATAATGAGTACCTTAGAAAAATTATAATCCCACTATTAGATATTATAACATTAGAGTACTTTAATATTATTTAACTCTAATGAAAATCCTAATAATATCATATTATTTTGGACTAGTGGGAGTACACACAATTGTTTGTCATGAGATAATAGCATTGCTATATATCTTTGTGAGCACTTTTGTATTAAAATATTATCTTTTGAGCTTTTTTGTTGTCATATGTTCTTATGCGCGCTTAATCATATTACATGCTCTTAGAGATTTTAGGAAGAAGTCTTATTTCGTATTACTGAGATGTATTCTTGTGCACAAATTATTGATATATATTATTATGTGCAATTTTATTAAATCTCAGTAAGGCATATTAAGTGTACGCTAAGGTTATTTTGTTGGTATTGTACATTTGGCTTGCAATTTTATTGTGCTTTTCTCTTTTGACCAACATTCCACATTTTATAAGGTCACAGATTTATAAGTATGTTATATGAAATTAATACTCCTATCGAGTATGATTTCTTGGATCAATAAGATGTTTGTCAATCTTATTATTTGGACCGATAAAGTGCTTACTCATTGATGCCATTTTATAAGCCCATTTTGTAATTACTTTGGTTATTGGGTTATGCCCATATGTAATTACTTTTGTTATTTGTTTTTGGGCTATTATAGGTACTTAAGTTTATGTGGACTATTACTATTATTTTTTGGCCATTGTGTTGTGAAAGACACTTCGATTATTTTAGTATACAACTTTGTTGTAATTTTCCTTTAACAGATATTCCATTTTTCATAAGGTTAAGATGTATGAGTATCTTGCATGTATGATATGAGTACTCCTATAGAGTATGATTTTCTGCATTGTTGAGGTACTTGTATTCTTTTGTTTGAACCAATTGCTATAAGTGCTTGCTCAATATTGACATTTTTTGTCTATATTAATCTCGAGTTTTATTTTGTTTAAACTAAGTGTCTATGTTGTTCAAGTGGGAGATTTGTTAAATTTATTTATTCTACTTGAACATGCATAGTCACTTATTTAGTAAAACTCAGATTAATTAAATGTCAATTGTTTTCGAGCATTCTTGACTTTGCCCATGTGCAATTACTTTTGTTATTGGGTTTTCCCTTTATGTAATTACTCTTGATACTGGGTTATTGTAAGCAGTTATACTCATGTGGATTGTGTCGGATTTGTGGCCTATTGTGATGCTGAAAGGAGCTGTTGAGCATTTTAGTAGATCCACTAACCAAAGACTTGATTATTAGAGTTTTCGTAACTCATGTGTGTTTGTATAAGTCTTTTAGTGTTTTGGGTTAGTGGGAGTCTATCGTTTTGTATTTGCTCAATATTATGAGATATGTGTTGGTTTACTTTTATTATATCATATCTCTTATAGCATCTAAGATGCTGGGACCATTATTGGATAACATATTGTTTCATTGAATTATGTTTTCCCTTATCCATCCTTTTATGAAATATAAGCATATGGTATGTATCCCTATCGAATGCCATCTTCTATATTGTTAATGCTCTTATTTCTTGGAATTATTGAATGTTATGTGCATTGGCTATAATTGATACTTTAGTTTTAATAATTCCTAGTAGTTCTGATAATTGACTAATGTTATCCAAGTGGGAGAATGTTAGATTATCCCTAATTATATTTTGTGGATTAGCATTAATCAATTATTTAGAATTATATTTATTTGAATTATTAATATCAATTATAGATTAATTATTTAATTATAGCACATAATATAAGATAGATGCTATATTGAGCTTTTATTGTGAATAGCCCGTGATGGGTTGGACTGTTCAGTTCAGTAGTCCGTTGAGAGGTCCCTGGTCTCTACTGGTAAGGATATAAACTGATACCCCATTAGTCAGATGAGAAGACAGAGTTTAGACCCTTCATATTCTGTCTTTTGACCTCCTACCAGGAAGAGAGCAATTACTCTCACTTGTCACATTGACATGGAAATGGTTAATTCCCTCGTTCCAGGTACACAACTCCAATTCTATTATAGTATATTGTATTCTATGAACATGCTAGATTGTTGTATCTATTTGAAATTAATCTAGACTAATTTTAACAAGAAAACCCAAAACGTTCGAAATAATAATAATTTTGTTCCTTTTTGCTTAGCCCCTTTATCCTCAGTTTCCAAAATGATTAGTTTTGATTTTGGGGAAACTATGTAAAATTTGAAAAGGCCTTCCCTAAAAACTTGCTACTGAATTCTTTCTTAGAATCTCTATCCTTGAATATAATATTAATATATTAAAATGTTGGGATTAATTTATGTATATGTACACAAATTTTTTACTTATGTTGTTAGATTTCCCCCTTTTCCCTTTTTATTAATTACCATCATCTTCTTTTTTTATATAAAAAAATATTAGAGACTATCTTCATCTTTTTTATTAACTACACTATGCCAAAAAAGCTATTCCAGGGCGCTTTCGTGAAGCATAAAAGGGCGCTTCCGTGTGCCCTAATAGAAACTGCTCTTGTTTCGTCGTTAAAACGATGGCGTGCTGAGAAGCGCCCTTACGGAAGGAAACGAGGGCGCTTCTAAAAAAACGGAAGCACCCTCAACAAAGTGTCTGGGAAGGAGGGCGCTTCAAAGAAGCGCCCTGGTTGGCCATGACAAGGGCGCTTCAGGGAAGCGCCCTTGTCATGGCCAACCAATTTAACAATGAAAGAAGCGCCCTCCTTTCATTTTTTTATTTCTGCTCTATAATTTATATGAAGCTGTGAATACAGTATTTCACACCTGCAATAGTCAATACACCATTCAAGAATTTCATCCTTGAAATTAATGTCAAAAGTTTTGAATTATATGCTTAACATATACAACATCCTTAACCAAGACTAAGTCTAGTTAGTTATGAACCTATAAAAAAATTTGGCAGAGTTTTCCTCTGTTTTTACAAGTTTTCCCAATTTAACAAACACCTGTAAAACTCCATACCAGCAGCCAGAAATCATGTCATGAAAGTAATGTCAGAATTAGTGCATAGAATATGCTTAAAAAACATCCTAAAGCATGACTAAGTCTACTCATTATAAGCTAAAAAAAATTTGCCAGAGTTTCCTCTATTTTACAAGTTATCCCAATTTATCAAACACCTGTAAAACTCCATACCAGCAGCCAGAAATCATGTCATGAAAGTAATGTCAGAAGTGCATAGAATATCCTTAAACAACATCCTAATCCATGACTAAGTCTACTCATTATAAGCTAAAAAAAATTTGGCAGAGTTTCCTCTATTTTTACAAGTTATCCCAATTTATTAAACACCTGTTAAACTCCATACCAGCAGCCAGAATTCATGTCATGAAACAAGTGCTTGTCATTAAAGTATATATATATAACATCAAATCAATGTATACAAAATTTACAAAACTAGCTTATCATTAGTTAACATCTTTGTACAACATTTTCAGATTAAAAGTACATGTGTAATTACTCACCATCAACAATTACAAATCAATCACAAACAAGTGGTTACAACATGTTTTGCCCATTCTTCTCTAACCTCATCAAGTTGCTCAGTTGTGTAACTCGGGCATCGGTGTTGAGAAAAGTACTATATAAAAACCCAAAATTTTATTTCATTAATAGAAGTTCTAAATGGGGAGAAAAATACTTGTTATAAAAATTCCAAATTACCTCTCTTGATATAGTGAGTGCATTTTGTTGGATTATCTCCTTCATGAAACGCATAACATAAAGGTCGCAATCATTGTTGTTAGTTTGCCGTGGACACTACAAAAATAATTTATATTCAAATCAACTTACGTAATGATAAGTTACGAAGGAACACAAGAGTTCGCGCAACATTACCTGTATGCGGGTACCAAATGGGATCAGGTATAATCATATTCTTTGCAGTTTGAAACCATTTAGCCTTCGAAATTCTTTAAAAGATCTAAACCATAAACAATGTAAGTGTGATTGTATAATGTTACTTAACATAGAAAACTTACTTATTAATCACAGATTTCATCGGTTCATAATGGGTAGGTTCTTTGCGCAAGGAGTCCAAAAAGTATACCTTGCCAAAATCAACCAAACTCAAGGCGCATAGAACCCAGTGTTGCCTACAATGATATTGTCAAATGTGTCAAACAGGCAATGTTTATAATTAGTTAAATTGAGATATTAACACATACGTCACATACCCGTCATGATTGTACGGAAGCAGAAAGAGCTTATCTTGCCCCCCGTTTGTTGTACAAGATCCTACCCAACACTTTGTCATGCTTACTTGATGAAACAAAAGCTGTGGTTATTTCTGGACCAATGAACACATATCTATCCACTCTCAAGACAGTGTCTCCCAAATATAATATGCATTGAAAAATGCTTTAAACAATTGAGGTAAGTAAATATGTTTATGGATAAATAGTGTGGAAAAACAAAATAGTTATACAGCTTCAACACCGCGGACAACCTTGTGTACTTGGTGCACCCGTTGTACAATGGTTTTTTCTGCATCACTAAACAGGGTATCAAACATCTTTGGGCAATCTCTTAAGGTGATCTTCAACCACGTTTCGAATATCGTCAATTCTGTCACAAACCATCCCATCCGGTCCCAAACTCATCATCACTAGGTTCTACATTGACATTATTCTCTCCCTCACCACTATGTTCAATTCTAGTCTCACCATGATATGTCCAAGATGTGTAACTCTTATCAATTCCGAAACAGAAAAGATGGTTCCTCAACTCCGCTACACTTAGTTGCTTAGAACAAAAACACTTCGTACAAGGACACACAATTTTTGTAGGATTTGTTTGCATGGTCAACCGCAAACTTTATGAACATTTCCACTCCTTCCACATACTCAATTGTCAAAACGGTTTGCAAACATCCAAGAACGATCCATATCCTACTAACAAACATCAAATCATTTATAATTTGACTCTAAAAATTAATTTACTCTGTGCATAAGTAACTAATTAATTCTAAATATTTCATCAGCATTAATTCAATTTATTTTTTAAGTTTCACAAATTTATGCAACACATTTCCAATCTTAATATCAACAAATACATTAACATAAATGACAACAATGTTAACATAATCAATAACCAAAAAAAAAATAAAATAGGTGCAACTAGTAAAAACAGTGGTGCAGCGAGTAATTCAGTTTCAGAAAAAAGGTTCAAATAGTGAAAAAGGGGTGCAGTCAGTCAAAAAATTGGTGCAGCCAGTAATATAGTTACAGAAAAAGGGTGCAAATAGTAAAAAAATGGGTGCACCCAGTAATTCAGTTACAGAAAAAAAGGGGTGCAGATAGTCAAAAAATGGGTGCAGCCAGTAAAATAGATTCAGAAATAAAAAACTTCAAATAGCAAAAAAGGGGGTGCAGCAAGTAATATGTGTTGAGGGCCAGCGGAAACCAACCCTAAAATATAAGAGAGGGGCATTTACCTCTAGCTCTCCAAGCTGGTGCGGCGGCCAAGGAAGGAGGAGGGAGGAGGAGACAGCGCGTGAGAAGAGGAGGGAGGAGGACGGCGGACGGAGGAGAAGAGGAACTGTTCGTTTGACGGAGGAGAAGAGGGACGACGGAAGAGAAGAGGGAGGAGGACGACGGACAACAAAGGTGTGCTGGACAACGGCGCGGTGGCTCAAAAAGGGGAAGACGACCAAGAGAGAAGGAGGAGAAAACGTTTTTTTAGAGAGAGAGAGGGTTGTGTGTACTGACGCGGGAGGAGGAGAGAAAGAAATTTTTAAATGATTATCTGAGACGTGCAGGGCGCTTCCTGGAGCGCCCTAAAGGGAGGGCGCTTCCAGAAGCGCCCTGGATGCCTATTTGTTAAAAAAAAAATTCTAGTTCAAAAGCAGGGCGCTTCAGCGAAGCGTCTTGTATACCAATTTTTTTTAAAAAAAAATGTACAAAGCAGGGCGCTTTAATGAAGCGCCTGGATATCAATTTTTTTTTAAAAAATAAAATAAAATGAAGGGCGCTTCAGTGAAGCGCCCTGCATATCAATTTAAAAAAAATACCAGTTAAAAAGCAGGGCGCTCCCCTGAAGCGCCCTACATATTTATTTTAATGGCGGTTCCGCCCAAATTTTAAGCGCCCTGAAGGATAAAACGTTCATTTTCAAACACTTAAAGACACAGAAGCGCCCTAAAGTAAGTGTTCTTATATCCTTAATTTGGCATAGTGCTACCATCATTTTTTTCTAGGAAAGAATCGTTCTTTAATATAATGTGTGATAGATAGTTAGACATAATACTCTAGTGTTTAGTTAAATGATTTGTATATTTTATACTTATGAATTTATGTATTAAACTTTCTTAATATAACGGATGATATTGTTAATATTTTAAACAAATTTATCTTTTTAATTTTTAATAAATTTGTATTGATAAGTAATATAGAAAGTTATCATTGCACTGTTGTTTATGGTAGTTTAAATAAAATTAGAAATTTATAAATATTTTATATTTTCTTCATAATATGGTCATTTGTGAAATATTATTGTTGGGTAAGAAGGCAAGCAATTGAAGCAGTTAAGAAAAATGAATCAAGACACGAAGAAAGAAGAAAGAAGAAGAAAGTATACAAGAGAAAAAATGCTTCTCTTATTTCAGACAATCAACTTCAGACAGGGTTACACCATTAGTATGTACTTCAGACGGCTCTCCTTAATCGGTTCTCTTACACTCACATTCACCCTTTTCTATACATCAAGATACTATATATATAGGCAGCTTAGAGAGGAACGACTAACACCTAACTGAAATAACAAACTCATTCCTAAGTCATAACTAACATTCTCCACCTTGACTTGGAATGACAACATTCAGATAAAGCCCACCAAGTTTAAGCATCTCTCAAACTTGCATCTTGTTAGAGTTTTTGGTCAACATATCAGCAGGATTATCTTTAGAAGCAATCTTCACAATCCTTACTGCCCCTGTTTCAACCACTCTCTCTGATAAAGTGAAACTTCACATCAATATGCTTGGTCCTTTCATGGTACATCTGATGATTGGCCAAGTGAATAGCACTCTGACTATCACAATGAATCTGAACACACTCCTGTTCAATTCCTAACTCATTCAGCATGCCTTTCAACCATAGACCTTCCTTCACTCCTTCAGACAACGTAATATACTCACGCCTCTGTTGGTAGACAATGCTACTACTAATTGAAGGTTTGCCTTCCAACTTACTGCAGTTCCAAATAGAGTAAACACATACCCTGATAAGGATTTCAGTGTATCCACACACCCTGCATAGTCTGCCATCAACGAAACCCTTCAATTGCAACTCCACCTTCTGAGAGGTACCGTTTCTTCTGATATAGTAATCCGAATCCAGAGTTCCATTCAGGTACCTGAGAATCCACTTCAGAGGACTCCCAATTTGCTTGGTCCAGGGTCTTCCCATGAACTGCTGACAACACTCACAGCATGAGCCAAGTCTGGTCTAGTACAGACATCCCATACATGATGCTTCCAACCCACTAGCATAGGAACAACATCCATCTTCCTCCTTCATCTTCTGAATCAGGAGCTTGACTCCTTGAGAGTTTCATGTGGTGTCCCAAGGGTGTGCCCTAAGGTTTAGATTGATGCATACCTAAACCTCTCCACAACCTTCTTCAGATAGACATGCTGAGTTAGACGCAGTACAAACACCCTTTGACTCAACTCTTACTATATCAACACCAAGTATGCGTTTTGGCCACCCCAAGATCCTTCATCTCAAATTCTGAATTTAACCTTGTCTTGAGTTGATTGATCATACCCTTGTTACGGCTAGCCACCAGGATATCGTCTACATACAAGAGTAGATACAAAATGTCTTGTTCTTCCCTTAAAATGTAGACAACAACTGTCATAACTACACATGCTGAAGTCCATTCTTCATCAGAAAATCATCAAACTTCTTATACCACTGCCTTGGGCTCTGTTTCAGACCATACAATGATTTTTGAAGTAGACACACTCTCATGATCCTCAGCAAACCCCTCTGGTTGTTCCATGTAAATGGTTTCATCCAGATCTCCTTGCAGAAAGGCTATCTTGACATCCAATTGCTCCAGGTGCAATTCAAACTGGTTTACAATTGATATCAAAATTCCTGATAGAACAGTGCTTTACAACTGGTGAGAATATCTCATTATAATCCACACCCTCAACCTGTGTAAATCCCTTAGCCACCAAGCCTTGCCTTGAACTTCGCTTTCTCAACACCAGGGATCATCGTCTTATTTCTGCTTAAAGACCTACTTGCATCTGATTACCTTCTGTGCCTCAGGTCAAGTCTACAATGTCTCCATGTGTTGTTCTTCTTCAGCGAATCAAGTTCTTCCTCCATGGCACGTTGCCATTGCTGCCTCTCTGAACTCTCTAGTGCCTCTCTGAAGTTACTTGGTTCGTCTGAACCCTGTATCTCTTCAGCCTACTAAAGCATAACAGATAAGGTCAGCATGTCCAAACCTTTTGGTAGGTTTTGGAACCCTTCTTTCTCTATCACGAGCTAGCTGATAGTCATTCACAGTGCGCTTTGACCTTCTGAAGTCTTCAGTCCTTCTGAAGTCTTCAGTCCTTCTGAAGTCTTCAGACTGTCTGAAGTTTTCAGACGATGTACCTGCTGAATTCCATATGAAGCAGCACCTTCTGAAGTCTTCAGATGATCATCCCTGAGTTTGCTCGTAGATGCCTCCATCTCAATGTGAGCTTTCTCCCCCTCATTTTCAAGTCTCCACCAAGCATCCCATTCTCGTCTCAAATGTTACATCCCTGCTGATAATAAGCTTTGAAGGTTTAGGTTCTAACCTCCTAGCCTATATCCCTTGACTCCTTCAACGTATCCAAGGAAGATACATTCTCAGCTCGTGCCTCCAGCTTATCCCTGCTTGACATGTTGCATATGGCCAAGCCCCAAACCACCCTCAGCTTAGTATCAGCTGGTTTTCCACTCCAAACTTCCATAGGTGTCTTGTACCCCAAAGCAGACGAAGGGCACCTGTTAATCAGATATACAAACAGTATTAACAGCTTCTCCCCAAAATTCTTAGGCATCCCTGCCCCAAAAGCATGCATCTGACTCTCTCCAAATGGTCCTGTTTCATCCTTTCAGCAAGTCCATTTTGTTGAGGAGTCCCCTGCCACAGTTTTATGCCTTTTGATTCCCTGGTCCCTGCAAAAACTGTTAAACTCTTCTGAAACAAATTCCAACCCATTGTCTGCTCTTAGTACCTTCAGCTTGGTCCCCTGTTTATTAGCTGTCTGAACATACCATTCTCTGAACTTCTGAATGTCTCAACCTTGTTCTTCAGAATGTAGGTCCAACTCTCCTTGAAAGTCATCAATAATGCTCAGAAATAAGACCCTCCACTATGTGTCTGAGTCCTAGATGGACCCCACAAATCTCATGAGCAATTCAAAGGTCTGCTGGAAGTGTGTTTAACCTGTTTCCAAACTGCACTCTCTGACTTACCCAAACACACTGGTCATAGAAATCCAGCTTCTGAAGCTTATCTCCCATCACAGTTGTTGCTTCTCCACTCCACCAAGCCTTTCTCACTAACATGGCCCAACGCAGATGCCACAGTTTAGTCTTGTCTACCATTGACTGACTTTGCAACTGATGCATGTGCAATGACAGTAGAACCTTCCAGAAGTACAACCCATTACTTCTTCTCCCCTTAGCAACTATGGATGCTCCATTGGACACACCTTCATCTTCCACCACTCCACCTTGGTGGAATACCCCATAACATCAACATGCTAATGGACATAAGGTTCCTTTGAGCTCTGGAACATACTCACATCTGCAGCAACATCTCTCGTGTTATCAACATCCTTAGTCTGATGCCCCAATGCCCTGCACCTTGCAGCTTTGTTGTTCCCAAGAAGTACAGACCCATACTCCTTTAGTTCTAAAGGTCTCAAGTAATCTTTCACAGGGCACCTTGATAGGTACACCCACCTGAATCCATGACCCAACTCTCAGAGAGTCTTCAGATGAAGCTACTAAAAACACCTGCAGATTCATATCCTTCAAGAAGCCTCTGCACATCTGCAGTTTTCCTGATCCTAGGCTCCTTGGCATATTTCTCAGGACAATGCTTCTTGATATACCCATCTTTTGACACTTGTAACATTTGATCTGCTTCTTGCCTTTCAGACTTTGCCTTCTTTCGCTTTATTCTCTGGCTTCTTTCTTCCTTGACTTTCACTGTAATGAGCAGACGAAACCTCCTCTACACCCTTCGAATCTTGAAGTTTCTACAACTCCTTAGTTCGAACTGAGTCACAACCTCCTCCAGAGTAATTATCTGATCTTTCCCGTACAACAACGCATCTCTGAAATGCTCAAGGTTTTAGGTAAAGAGTTAAGAAGGATAACGACCCTTGTCCTCATCTCAAGCTTCACACCATGTTTTCAAGGTCATCACAATCTTGTTAAAGACTGCCAACCGCTCTTCAATCATTCTTGACTCCACCATCTTGAACGAGTAAGTTTGTTGCTTTCAGACAAAGTCTGTGGGCCAAAGACTTTGTCATGTACAAAGATTCAGTTCGTCCACATACCTGCAGCTGTTTTTCTCCTTCGCCACTCTCTGAGTGCCTTATCACCAAGACACAGAATGATTGCACTTCTTGCCTTGTCAACTATATTCTTTTTCTCTGCCTGCGTTAAAGATGATGACATGTTCATCTCCCCCTTCAACGCTTCTTCGCACCCTTGCTGTATCAAGATAGCCTCATCTTGATCTTCCACGGCCCAAAGTCATTTGCTCCGAGAACTTCTCTCAATATCATACTTCGTTGCCATTCCTAATTATCTTTCCTTCAATTTTTCCCCACACGCGCCACTTGTTGGGTAGAAGGCAGGCATTGAAAGCTTAAGAAAAAAGAATCAAACACGAAGAAAGAAAAAAGAAGAAGAAAGATATACAAGAAAAAATGCGTCCTTATTTTAGACAATCACTTCAGACAGGTTACACTATTAGTATGTACTTCAGACGGCTCCCGTAATCGTTCTCACTTACACTCACATTCACCCTTTCCTATACAGGCAAGATACTATATATCATAGCTCTTAGAGAGGAACGACTAACCACCTAATGAAATAACAAACACATTCCTAAGTCATAACTAACTTTATTTATATGAAAAATGTGATTTTTCTCTTCTTTATTGATAGATTTTAAATTAATTCATTAATTAGAATTATTTAAAATTTTGTAAGTAGATACTCTTTATATTAATTTTAAACAAAATAAAAAAATTATAAATTTTTTTTATCAAATAGCTTTTATCGTCAATCAATTTTTACTTTAATTTTTAAAACTTTTGTTTTTAGCTTTGACTTTAAAGCTACTTTTAAGTCAGAAAAAAGGTTAGTCCAAACGAAGTCTAAGTGTGTATTTAGATAGAGAATTTTAGAATTTCTAAAATTGTAAATTCAATCATGGGCGATGATTAAAAAATGAGTTAAGTATGAGAAAAATTATAAATAATAATATAAAAAGTTAAACATAACAAAGAAATATTGAAATTCTTATGTATCATTTGAAATTACTCCTATTTTTCATAAAAATATATCTTACTTGTCATTTGAATTTTTTTCTTTTACTATCCTAACATGTGAAATCTAATAATTTAAAAATATTTTATCATCTATTAAAAATTTCCATTGAAGTAGTTTATTTATTTCCTTGATCCCAATAATTATGTCATATACATTTTTTAGTATTTTTTTAAAATGCATTTCTAAGTATTAATTAAGAGCATTAATTACACCACTTTAGGAAATTTAGGGTTTGTTTGATTTGCATTTTCATTTTCTGTTTCCATTGATTGTTTTCTGTATTCTGAAATTTTACAAAAAAAAAACTGGAAATAATGGAAACAGAAATTTTCTGTTTTCAGCATTTCCAGTTTTTTTCCTTTATAAATTTTAAGAAATCAAAAAACAAAATGAAAACAAAAAATAAAAATAGAAAATGAAAATGTAAATAAACATGCCTTAATTACCCTAATTCCACTATTATATTATACGAGATTGAGAAGTTAGGGGTAGACAGGTTCGCCCAAGCTCGTAGCGTTTTGGATCAACATTGAGTTCTTTATTTGACTTGCTGTATTTTATTGGGCTGGATCACGTCACCGTTTGATTCATCCCGAAGTGTCCTAATCCTACCTACCCAATTCTAGAAGAAATTTTCTATATGTTCCTAAATCCTCATATTTAATCATTGTGATCGATTTTTCATAATTTTAGCCACGACGTAGTTCACTTATTATGAAACTGCCAATTGGATTGAAACATATATGGTATGGACAAAAAGCAGTAGGTATAAACAGATGTATACAAATAGAAAGAAAAAATATAAAAATAGCATGGAAGACTTCATTCTCAGTCTTGTTTAAGAATGAGAAATATGCCCTCTTGCTACATCATTCTAACTTTACCTAGTCAACAATAATATAAACTAAACTTAATAATATTTTCTGCTATATCAAGTTGTTTTGTGAAATAACTTACAGATAAAAAGATGGAATTTTTATTATTCATATAAATTTCAACTCTTTTTTTTGCTCTAACAACGATTAGTTATAAAACAATTTAGGCATAATTTTTTTTTCCGAATTGCATAGTTGTAAAAAATATAGGTGACGATAAGGTGGTAATTATTGATTTATTATTATTATACACACACTAATACAATCTAATAAAAAATGTTTTCGGTAATAGTATATATAATAAAGTCTAAAAGTTAGATATTTACACTTTTTGAAAAAAAAAAAAGTTCTTGTATGTGTTTTTGTTTGGTGAGAGAAATAATATTTAAGCTTTTTTTTTGAACCAAAAGTATCCCCAACCGATAGCTAGAGACTAATCCTTTCGAGGCGTAGAGATCACCGAAGTGGATTTTACCTCTCTCAATAAATTCTTTTCCACACACACCGCCAGGGATCGAACCCCTGTCAAAATGCTTAAGGGACCTATCTATCTGCCAGTGCTAGGTTTTGTTGGTATTTAAGCTTAATTATACTTTAGTTCTTCTAATATGGTTAATATACATTTTTTATTCTCTAATAATTTTAATTTACACTTAAAATCCTCAATTTTTTAGTTACGACAATCAAGTCCTCTTATATGTTTTTTTTACCTAGAACAAATAAATCTTCATTTTTCTCAAAGTCTGTTTTAGTTAAATTAATTAAATCGTTTTAATTTTTTTTATTCAAAGCATACTAGTAATTGTGTTCGGGTAGTGGGGATGGTCAACATACATCATTTTAGAGGGATATCTGGTGTGGTCCGGTTGTATTTTGTGAGCTATATAGAAGATTATTTTCTATTGTAAATAATAAAAATGTGTTAGTAACTGAAATGGTTGTATGGAGGCATGGGGGATTTTGTTTGAAATTGTCATTGGCGAATGAGTCTTTTTCAATGGGAGATTGAACAACTAACATTGTTGTAGGCTGATTTGAATTCAGTAGTGTTATAGGTTGATCAAAAAGACAGGTGGCGATGGAAGGCAACTTTGGAAGAGGTGTATACAGTGCGATCTGCTTATAATGCTATTATCAATGATAGTTATTTTGCAGATATTCCACTTTATAAGTTTCTCTTGTCAAAATTGGTACTCTTAAAAGTTTCTTGGTTTTGCCTTGAAAGTTTTGCTAGACAAAATACCATCTAAGCAAAACTTAATTAAAAGGAAAGTCATATTACCTCCTGCTGGAAGTTGTGTTTGGTGTGGTGCAGTTGTTGAAACTACTTTTCATTTACTGTTTGAGTGTCGTTTTGCATACCATATATATCTGGATGTTGTGTTTGGATTTTCTGTTGTTTTGCATAATACTATGGATTTGGTAATTTTGCTCAGTTTGTGGGGCTTCCTTGTTGTTATGATAGAAATCGCTTACGGTGATATATATTATGGATGACAACAATTTGCTCATTGTGGCTTGCTAGGAATGAAATGGTGTTCTCTGCTAAATTGTTAACACCTGTTGAAGTGTTTGATCTAATCAAAATTAGGAGTTGAACTTGGCTGAAATCTAAGGGTCTAGACTTCGATTACCCTTTCTCATCTTGGGCGTCTACACCATCACCCTGTTTGTCTCTAAAGTGAAGGTTATAATTTTGTTTACAGTCTTTTAGCTTGCTCTGGTGTTGTTTTGGTTTCATTATTCAAGTGCTTCTCCAATTAGTTTCCTGCACTGATTAAATATTTGGCTTGCGGATTGCTTTGGTGTTATAATGATAACACGCTACTGTGCTGGAGCATAGTTACCATCATTTGGTGACAATTTTTGGTGCGCTTTTCAATGGACTGCATCTTAGGGCCTGTTTGGTTTGCATTTTCATTTCTTGTTTCCATTTTCTGTTTTTATTTTATTTTCTGTTTTCTAAAATTTTACAAAAGGAAAAAGTGGAAATGCTAGAAACGATGATTTTTTGTTTCCAATTTCCAGTTTTTCCTTTGTAAGATTCCAGAAAACAGAAACCGGGAAATGGAAATAGGAAATGAAAATGCAAACCAACAGTTAGTAATTGGATTTCTATTTCATTTTATTCCTACTAGTGCAGGTTTTAATGAATTAGCTTGGATTAATTTTGTCTCTTGTGTTTTGGCTATCATTTTGATGATTTGTATTTGACACTTTGTAAATGGTTGGAGTACCCCTTTACTCCTATTAATTAATCTTTTTTGTGTAGCAAAAAATACTAATTATAACATAAAAAATTGCTCTTATAAATCATAATTTTGCTTATTAAAAGAGTATTTAAATTTTCACCAAATTTCTAGATTCTAAGAGACTATTTGGAATCGTTGCGAGTTTTTAGTTTTCAAAAAATTTCAACCAAGTTTTTACTACTCTAAACTGAAAAATTAAAAATTATTTTGTGTGATTTTCAAAACGAACACTCTCAACCACCTCAAATGAGACTTAAACTATTTTCTTTTTCAAAATTTTTATTGACCCTCAATTATTTAATTTATATAGGAAATAAGGATATTTTTTTTAAGTTTGAAATATATAGAAATTGACAAAAGAACTTAATTATAATCATTCAAAAATTTAGACAATGAAATTTCAAAAAAAAAAAATACAAGTTAAAATCAAACATTAATTATAATTGAAAGACTTAAAGTTTAATTAATTCAATCACATCTATCCACTACTATATAATATCTGCGGTCCTATTTAGAAGACTATTTTTACTCAAATACACATATTAAAAAAAACGTTATTTTAATGCATTATTTTTTTTAAAAAAATCTAACTCCTAAATTTATCCTTATTTATAGTCATACTCTATTTAATTCTTTATATTAATCAAATCTTAAAAACTACAAAAATTTCATTAATTAACATTGTAAATAGTAAGCCGGTAAGGGTGGAAAAATCTAAAAGATATTTCTAAAACTTTGTATTGAATGTCTCACATTCTCAAAGCAATAGAGTTATCATGTTAATTCACATAAATTTTTTATTCTATTTAAAAAATTATAAAAGTTTGAAAACAAATATCATTAAAAAAGTTAAGTTTCCTTATCCAATGATATTCAAGTGGCTTTACTATTTTTAAATTATACTAAAACAATCAATTAATAAATTAAAAAGTTTCTTATATAATTTTGAATTTCTTTTTATCCATTTGATTCTTTTGTTTAAAATTTAAAGCATATAAATTAAAAAAACACATTGATAATTTTAATATGTCAATTTTCTTATCCTTTGTATGTTTTATTTAAATTTTAAACTATATTATATTTTATTCATAAATTTTTAAATTATTTTAGGAATATCAATATAATAGAAACGTTACTCGTGCATTATATTATATGAGTGGTTAAAATATTAGTTATTTTTGTTTTGGTGAGAATAAATCATGAATTATTTTTAAATCTCATGTTTCAACATAAAAGTGGGGAATTAATTAATTCACACTCCAACATGACTAACTTGACAAAATAGTTTTTTCAGTTGGTGAATTTTATATGTTTAAGAATTTAAATTGCACAAAAAATTCTTTATATATAGTTAGAATAAATATCTATTTACCAACTGGAGTTGGTTCAAGTGGTACATGTTTGATTCCCCTTAAACAAGGTCTCGAGTTCGAGTCTTGTGGATGGAAAAAATCCTTGCTGGGAGAGCTAGAGCCGGCAAAATGAGCTAGCCCGATCGCCCGACCCGCAAAAACCCTCATAAATGTAGAGCTCGGGCACTTATTTTAGAAACTCAAATAACTTCCGAGCTATTTAGTCCAACCCAATAAAGTCCGCTTCCCGCAAAAGGTCGGATAGCCCGTAAAAACCTTTAAAAAAGTCGGGCTACCCATAAAAATCTAGGACTTGGGCACCTATTTTTAAAACCCGAATAATTCCCGGATTTTTTAGGTCAACCCGATAAAATCTGCTACCCCCGCATCACTCCGGGTCGGACTGGACTGGACCTGGTCAGGTAACCCGAATTGACAACTCTAATTTCAGAGTAGGATTAATTAACTGCAACTAATATTGCTTTTAAGCATTTGAACGGATAATAATTAACACATGTTTTCATAATAAACTGTGTTTTTACGTAAATGAAAATTTGAATACTTATTTTTCATACATGTTTGAGTTGAGAAGAAAAAAAATAAAATATGGCCCAGTTTGAATGTAGAAGAATTTTTTGAAAGAAAAAAAATAATTAGTTCAAGTGAATTAACTCATCAATAAGTTAAAATTGGTTACTTATGGAGAAGTTAAATAGAAGAATTTTTGGAGAATGTGATTACAAGACTAATTTCAACTTATGAAAAATTAAATTCATTTGACCATTTTAATTTTTTTTTTATTTTTTATATTTAAAAGTTCTTCCGTAAAGTACATCCAAACTGATCCATAATACATCTAAATTTAACTTTTATAGACACAAATTCGTTTGATTTAGGTGATGTAAAATTGATTTTAATAAATATTTATAAAAATAAAATAGGGAATAAATGATCCATTATTTAAACCATGTGGGTCGAAATTAATTTAAAATTAATTAGACCTAATTGATTTTGAGTATTAAATTGAGAACCTGCACATAGACACTTGTGTTATGCGTGTGTTCCATCTCAATTTACTCTTGTCATATTTGACCCATGGTTTAACCAATCACTATTTCGAATCTCATCCCCTGCCTGAAACGACAAGTTAGTTCACTTTTTCAGAGGATAGTGAATCCCAGCAACCTACCAGCAGATCTAAAATAAATAATAAATAAAAATTGGTATTTACCTGTAAAACTTTTAAAATTTTCCATTATAATTTTCTTCAAAAATTATGCTTTACCATTCGTGCCCCTAAATGGCTAAATCCAGCTAGCAAAGATCTTCAAAGACTCAATGAAACCTTACAAAGAATCATTGCCACCCAAACCGCATATACTATCAAAGACACGGAATGAACATATTTAAGAATCACAACATCTTAATTTCTTATTAAAGCCACAACATCGTCTTTACTTTACACAACATATATGATTCAGAAAACTACACATAGGATTTAATTTAATTTGTGCACCTTAGGCTTAGACACCAGTGATACATGAGAAGATTCTCTGACTCCTGTACCTCACGAGTTGCTTTGAAGAGGGAGAAGCACCACCACCAGTTCTCATCTGAGGCGATTGGAAACCATAATTACCGAAATCTCCAACAGATTTATACCGACGGTGACCAATTCTGTCGTCATGATGATGAGACATTTTCTGAGTTGAAAGAGTTTGATTGTGATGGACTTGGCCCTGAGTTTGAGGGTAGATCTCGGCCATGCTGATGTTGTAATTTAAAGCAGCTCCTGATGAAAGACACTCATATTGCCTTCGAGTTTTGTTTCTCTTGATTGCTCTGTATACCAGAGGCAAAAGACCCTCCATTTGTGTGTCACCACTAACTAACTAAAAAAGCTTCTTAGTTATTATGCTTCTTTCTTCAGCTCTATGACTAGGAGAATAATAATACAAGAGAGTAATTATAGGAAGCAGAAAATTATTATAGAGAAATGTTCAAATGAGACTGCAAAATGGAGGATTTTAGGAACCAGATCAAGTTGCTGGATTAGGTAGGTTTCCCTTTAATGATTTTTTATTCTATTTTCTGTTTAGGACCAAAACATTGACTTGGCAACATGGTGTTTGACTTTGGCAAGCAAGACAAAGTAGCCACCCAAACAGTAGGTAGTATCCGGGCCAGGCAGGCTGCGATTGAATCTGTATCTATTTATGCAATAAAATTCACCCATCACTCATCACATTTTACATTTCTCTCTTTTTTATTACTATTTCTTTTTAATTGTATGTTATATTGTACAAATAACATTTCTCATACTATAACACTTATATATTCATTAGATAATTCTAATAAAGAACATTAAAGAAAAAAATAAACATTATCTTTTAATTTGTTTTTAGTGCCTCTATTAATAAAAAATCAATTAGAAATTCTATTATTTATAGCTTAATTGTGTATTGTACATTAAATTAAAAGAAGGACAATAACCATTTTTTCTAAATTATTTATTTTAACGGTTATTATTATTATTATTATTATTATTATTATTATTATTATTATATTATTATTATTATTATTATCTAGTGCAGCTCAAATATTTGGCACAAAAATCTAAACCTTAGAGACCAAGAAGCGAAAAAAAACAAAGGACCTTGTAGAGAAATATGCAATGTAGGGGTATTAATTCTAGCTAATTGTAAAAAATATTTAACAATTAATGCATATTTGGTTTTCTTCATATATAATTCTATGTTTGGATATTGTAATTGAAAATTATTTTAAAAAACATTTTCATATAACATTTTATTAAAAGATATCAAGTATTCGTTTAGAGTATTCATGATCCTCTATTCAATATGCCAAGAGGCTTGCGGGGAAATGGATGTAAATATGGGTGGGTTGGGGTGTTTCAATTTAATCAGTGGTCTCGAGTTTAAGCCATGAATATATAGTTGTCTTAAATACTTAAAGAGAGAGCTTTGCTTCTCATAGAGATCCTACCCGACTCAAACGAAATTATCTTCGTAGAGGATACTCGTGATCTTACAAAAATAAATATGGGGGAAATATGTCAGGTTAGTCTATATCCTGACTCGTACGTATAAGGTTTGGGTTTACTTGTTTAATAAAACACCAAGTCAAAGCTTTTTAAAAAGTAATTTTAATTAATTAGGTTAGATTTGAGCTTCTAAAAAAGCCTATTAGGCATGATAGATTAGCATATTTAAATAATATTATTTTTTAAGAATAAATGTCCAAAAGTTTATATTGACTTATTTAGAGATAAACTCATTGTTATTAGTAGCCTACTTAC
Organism: Sesbania bispinosa; assembly: GCA_026901365.1. Taxonomy (NCBI): domain Eukaryota; kingdom Viridiplantae; phylum Streptophyta; class Magnoliopsida; order Fabales; family Fabaceae; genus Sesbania; species Sesbania bispinosa. The sequence goes on from QLOH01001031.1 coordinate 134,470, forward strand.
ATTATTAAATAGCAGGTCTATTAGCTTTCATAAGCCTATATATTGGTCTATTTAGAGCTAAATTAGTTGGTTTGTTTAAAGATAAATATTAATATGAAACACACTTTTAAATCTAATAGGACACATTAGACTTTTATATAGGCTATATCAGACCTGAAAAATGACCTATAATAAGTAACAAGTCAGACTTAGGCAATAAATTTGTAAAGTAGATCGAGTTTGGATCTTGCAAAGTTTGTCTTAACCTATTTTAAATGCAATTTCACAAATTAAACATAATTAAGATTCTAAATTGGTAGGCACAAATCAATCAATCAATCAATGCTTCTACAATGTGAGAAGATTTTATTTGCCTTTTTACTATTCACAATGTCCCCTTTTTTTGCTTGCAGTTTTATTATTCATATTGTTCATGTTTTTTGTCACAATTATTGGGCCGAGGAGTAGATCCACATAGAGCTGGTAATTTGGGCTACCTGGTCCGATCTTATGAGGATAATGGGTTTTTCATGGGTCGGGTTAAAAAACTCGTGAGTTATTCGAGCTTTTAAAATGAAGGCAATAGTGCTACATTTTTGCGGGTGACCCAATCTTTTCTATGAGTTTTGCGGGTGGCCCAATCTTTTTTTAGGGTTTTGCGAGTAACAAACTTTATCAAGCTGGGCTAAAAAGCACAAAAGTTATTCTAGCTTTAATATAAAGGTTTAAGCCCTATGTTTTTTGCAAGTTTTTAAAGGCCGGCCCGATTAGGTTAACCCATTTTACCGGCTCTAGATCCACATGTCAATATTGTCTTATATATAGTTGTTAGGGCTGGTCAATTATCAATGGTAAGTAGGGGTGGGAATAGGTCAGGCCGCTCATCAGGGGTCTACAGTCCGACCTACATTAGGCTCAGGCTAGACCAGGCCAATTTATTAAATAGATCAGGTCAAGGCTATTTCAAAAGCCTATATAGAAAAACAAGTCAGGCTTCAGGCCATCGAAAAAGCTTTTTGAGCCTATCAGACCGGCCTATTCTAGATATAAATGAAGTAGTAATATTTTATATATTGTTATTGTTGTTATAAAGATTTTTATTATATTACCTTATAACTATAAACTTATAGCTTGTGTAAATATATAAGTATGTTGTCTTTCATAAAAAAAATTGAGCTTATAAGTCTATTCAAATACATGCTTATGATATATTCAAGTACCTTACTATAAAACAGGCTTTTAAGCAGGCTTTCAGGTCAAGTCAGGCTTTAAATAGGCCAGGCTCAGGCCATAAAATAAAGTCTATATCAGGTAAACAGGCCAGACTCAGGCCATGAATTTAAGGTGTAGGCCAGACTCAGGCCATGGAAAGCCTAACTCGGCTCGGCCTATTACCATCCTAATGGTAAGTTAACTTACCTTAAAAAAATTATATTATTCTATAAAGATAATACAAAATTTATTGGGAAAAATATATTTTTCGTCCCTATAGTTTCGTTCAACTTTAGTCTTTGTCCTTGTACTTTAAATCTTGTGTTTTTTGTCCTTAAACTTTCTAAACCCCCAAACCATGGTCCCTGCTCGTCAGTGAGATTTGTTAACCTGATGAACTGGTTAACAAAAGTTACATGTCAGCCTCAATAGTCAGTCTCAAATAACTGAATGATCATCTAATTAACTTTTTTTATTAATTTTTAATTATTAAAATAATCCTAATTGCTAAATCAGGCTTTTCACCTGGGCAATTTTACCCGATAAAAAACCTAATTTCATAATTATGGTTATTTTAATAATTAAAAAAATTAATAAAAAAAAGATTAATTAGATGAGTCAACTATTTGGGGCTCACTATTGAGGTTAACATGTAACTTTTGTTACCCAGCTTATCAGGTTAACAGATCTCACTAACGGCCAGGGACCATGGTTTGGGGTTTAGAAAGTTCAGGGACAAAAAACAAAGGATTTAAAGTATAAGGACGAAAACCAAAGTTGACCGAAACTATAGGGACGAAAAACATATTTTTCCCAAATTTATTTATAGTGGAAAATGTTGAAAATCTACTTTGATACTCACTTTTTCTCCAACTCAAATGTTTATTAATGTTCTTATCAGAATATGTTTCGATAATAATTTCTTAGACATTTACATAATAGTTTGAAATTCATGTTTTTTTTTTACAATAACATATTCACTAAATATTTTCTTGTGGGGTATTATATATTGAGGACAAGTCCATTGTTTAATGGGGTTATTATGTTGATGAACTATAATGTATATGTGTTATTTTAAATATGACCAAGTCCATTTTTTAATAGGAATTATTTTTTATATTTATCGTGCATAAATTAATCAATGTTCTACTTAAATGACCCATACATTGCACTGGTTGGTAAAGCAGGTAAAAACTAGCCTGACTAGGCCGACCCACAAAAATGTAGAGTCTGTGCATTTATTTTAGAAGCTCACATAACTCCCAAACTCTTTAGTCCAACCCGATAAAGTCCGCTACCTTCAAAATGTCAAGTAGCTCGCAAAAGAACCGGGCTACCCGTAAAAACATATATAGGGCTCAAGCACTTATTTTATAAGTCTGAATAACTTTTGGGTTTTTTATCCCAAGCCGATAAACTCGGCTACTCGCGTTGAGCCGGGCCGGGTACGTAGCCTGAATTGTCAACTCTATGGGTTGGAACCTAGTTTTTTTTGTAACTAAAAATTTAGGGTGAGGGGATGGTGCCCCAGTCCAAGGCAGGGAATGCCTCCGGGCTCTTTGAGCACTTACAGAGGTACTTACATTTTACCTCACCCCAAGGGGACGAGTATAGTGGGGGTTCGAACCTGCGACATGTCAGATACAAGACCCTGTCTTGCTCCACTCGACCAACCCCTTGGGGTTTGGAACCTAGTTGCATACAAATTTAGGCTATTTTGGCAAAAATAGCTAATAAGCTAGCTAAAAGGTTATTTTTTTGAAAGAGCTAATAACCTTGCTTATTTAATAGAAGTGTTTGATAAAATTAGTCATTGAAGTAACTGATAAATGTAAAATGACATAAAAGAATATTTATATGATATTTTTTTTATATAAATTCCAATTTTATCTAATACATAATTTTTTTGGATAATTATAATTTTATAGTATTTAAAGATAATTTTTTAAATACACTATTTTTATTTTCAATTGTTTATTTTGTAGACTAATAGTCGGAGGCTATTTTTTCATTTCAATTTTTAATTGTTTTACAGAGTTCATTTGATTTGGAAATGTTTAGAACAGTTTTTAAAATATTATATTACTGGGGATAAAAATGATATTTTATTAAAATATTAAGGGCAACAATATAAACTATAAAAAAGATAATAAGTTGTAAGCTTTAAATGCTACTTGAAGTAGAGTTTGAAAAAACACTAGATGTTACTGAAATAGGCTTATTTATCCAACACCCATGATTTAGTCAAATGAACTTATAAGCTAGTCAAATACTCTTACATTCTTTTTATAATACATTTTTAATCAAATTACGTTGTAACATCCTAAATTTTATTAAGTAAAATATTAATGAAATTAAATAAATAGTAGAGGAAATAATTAATTAAATAGATGAATAAATAATAGGATTAATATTATTATTAATTTTATCCATATAGTTAACTTAAGTTTAAAAGAGGAGAAAAAGGTGGAGAGTGGGCCCAAGCCCAATTAGGCATTCTAGTAAAGAGGGGTTATCAGTCACCCTAATCCTTATTCGTATTATCGTCAGAGAGCGAAACGCTAAGGAGAGGAGAAAACGAGTCTCAAGAGAGGATTACTGCAGAGTGAGCATCAAGAACCAAGAAAGGGACTTCTTTGCTGTAATTGATCTTCACTTAAGGTACGGTGGGGGAGAGGGTGCTGCTTGTATATGCATGTAGGGGTGCTTGGGTAGTGAGGGCAACCATAAGACCCTCTAAGACTCTAAATTCGAAATTGATATATATATGTTGAGTATTGTATGATGAAAACATGTTGATTGATGATTAATTCTGTGAATCTTTGTGAATCTTGATTGGATTGAATGAGAATAAGGAGAATAGTGAAAAGGGGTTAACGAGGGTTTAATGATTTGGGGTTTTGATGGGAAAACCATGTAAAACTGTTAAAGATTGATGATTTTGATGAGTTTGATGAATATTAATGATTATGAATGGTGTTTGATCGAAAAGGATTGAATAGAGTGAGGTAGAAGTGTTAGAAATCGTGAAATCTGCGATCTGCGTCACGGGTAATCGATTACCAGGAGTGGTAATCGATTACCAGTGTGTTCTGGGTAGCCCAGGAGTGTTGTTTGTTCGCTAGTAATCGATTACAGGATGGTGGTAATCGATTACCAGAGAGATTGCTTGCAGGTAATCGATTACAGCATCCCCTGTAATCGATTACCAGAGTGTTTGGTTGCAGGTAATCGATTACAAGGTGGTAGTAATCGATTACCAGAGACCTTGTTTGCAGGTAATCGATTACTAGAGGTTGGTAATCGATTACCAGAGTGGATTTTGAGATCCTAAGTGCTTGATGATGATTGATGTTGTTTGATAATGCTTTATTATGATTATGGTGTTGATGATTAATGATGTTGATGATGATTTGGTGTGCATAATGATCGGTGAATATGCAATGTGATTGATGATGATTGGGTGTGCATAATGATTGGTGAATATGCCATGTGATTGATGATGTTTTGGTGTGCATAATATGCAATGAGACTGATGATGATAATGAATATTGATGATGTTTTGGTGTGCATAATATGCAATGTAATTATTGATGAGGGTGTAATGATGATAAGTGTATATCACTTTATGATATTGGTGTTTAATGATGAGCATGATAATGCATAATGATGAGGATAATGATGATGGTGTATATCACCTTTGGATAATGATGTTACCTAAGTTGTGCGGACCCATAGAGGGGGTACAATTTAGGAGAGATGCCTTGAGCATATGTGATGAGACCTGAATTGTGCGGGCCCATAGAGGGGGTACAATTCAGGAAGTGAACTGAGTTGTGTGGGCCCATAGAGGGGGTACAACTCAGGGGATCAAGATGGGGCGTTCGATGCACGGGCCCATAGAGGGGGTGCAACCTAGGGGTGATTTGTACTGGCCCATAGAGGGGGTGCAACCTAGGGTCGAATGTCGTTGTGCGGGCCCATAGAGGGGGTACAACCTATCGCATTGTGTGTGGTGACACCGGTAGACTATCTTGGTACTAACTAGAGTGATTGACGAGGTGCACCCATTGTGCGAAGTTCCAAGTCATGATCTTTGGGTAGGTGAGGTGATAAGTTTGGATGCAAATGATAATGTGTTATACTCGATGATTGTATTGAGTTATATAATGTTGGTGATAAGTTTGGATGCATATGATAATGTGTTATACTCGATGATGGTATATATTGAGTTATATAATGTTGTTGATGAGTTTTGGTGCATGCGATGATGATTTATACTAATGATGAATTGAGTTATATTATGATGATGATGAGTTTTGATGTATGCATGATGGATGTATATTGTGATATATTTGATGATGAACTAAGTAATAATGATGTTGAGTATTAATGATGATTGAGTATTATGTGAAATATAGTATGTGATTCCATTGGTGAATGATGGTATGAGACTTATATGATGATATAGATGAATAGTGATATGCTGATTTATAGATGATTATTATCTGATGGATTATTTGATGTTTGGGTATGTGGTATGATTGATGATGATGTTGTTTATATGTGGGTGAGGATAGGGTAGCCTCCTATGTGTATGTATGAGTGATATTCTTTTCCTCACCGTTATACTGTGGATATTTTTACAGGTATTGATGATGACACGACTGGTGTCGAATTTTGATTAAGGGAGTGTGCTCTGGTATATGTGACATCAGGGGCATAATTTTGGGGTTCTTTCTTTATGTTTCTAGTTAAGAAGGTTTTGTAAACTGTTTTGGATTCCTTGCACAGCAAGTAGGATGTTTAGTTACTTTATATATTTTTGAGATTCCGCTGCATGAGTATTTTACATTTGAGTTTCGTTTTATTTTAATTAAGTTGTTTTCGAACTAATGAGGTTTTAATAAGAGGTTATGTGAACCTTTTACCCATTGTGGGACGTTACCTTTTCTACACTTCAATTTATTAAACGTATAAGAGTTTGGGGTAGAAGGGTGTCACATACACAAACCAATAAAAGTGATTAAACTATCTGTTGAGAAATGTGGTGACACAATAGAAAATAAAGTTTTGAAAAATCAAATCATTTCCATTAAATGTGCTTCATAACTCGTTCTTAATTCATTTACAACCATTGATTTTAAAATTAATTTTACCTAACTATAAATAAGGGCACAAAGTTAGCTAGTTTTATTGGTGTTTTTTTAAAAAATAATGTAACTTTTATAATTTATCATTTTTAATATCATTAACTAAATCCACTATCATTTAATGGTTGAAAAATTAAAATTTTTAATAAAGAGAAATAGTAAGATGTTTCCTTAAAGTTGTAAAATGTGTTATAAAAAGGACCGAAAATTTTTTTAGGCGCTTTATAAAAAAAATAAAATGGAATATTCGATAAATTAGCATATTTGTCTTATCAAACACACACTAAATGGTGATATATTATATTATTTTTTCAAAATAATTATATTAATTGAAAAAAGGGGGGAAAATAAATAGTTCTTTTTATAGAAATTATGAGGGTTAACATTCCCTCATAATTATATCACCTTAGAAAGTAAAGCACCCACACACCATATTTTTCTCTGAATAACTTTTAATATTCCTTTACTTCCAGGGCCAACAACACATGTTAAGATTTAAAACAAATTTTGAGGTGGGGTATTTTTAATTAATTAAAATAATTTATTAAAATTATTATAAATTTATTAAAAAATTATATAAAATTACTTATTAAATTATTATTATTATTGTAGATAATTAATGTTTATGTTAATATTTTGGTGACTTGATATATTACAAGATTTATTATTATATTTTAGAAAATATGTATTTTAATTATGATTAATATGAAAGGAAAAGTCAACTAATAAAATAAATAAGATAACTAATAATTATGAGAAAAAGTTTTAGTAAGATAAAGCCTATTGTTTTAATTAAAAGAGGTTTTAGTAATTAGTAAATTTGCAAAGACCTATTATATTTATCTAATTTTTAAAAGTAATTATAATTAATATAAGTATAAAATTATATATAAAACCTATGTAACATTTGGGGCCTAAAGCCATTGCTTCATTGACTTAACCCTTGGGCCGACACTGCTTACTTCCATTTATAATGAACTCTACAAAACTTGTGAGTGTGACCTTCTCAATTCCTAAAGGTAATATTTTGATTATTTTCTCTTTTTCCTCTCTTACTATTTGAGTTTTTAAATACTAATAAATATTAATTTTAAATTTTAAAATTTATTAATTTAAAAAATTTATCCTATTATTTCTATTCTAATCCATGTTTTTACTATAAATCTTGATTCTTATGGTATGATTTTGATTTATTTAATTATAATTTATTATTAAATAATAATATAATTTAGATTTCAATATTAAAACACAATCTATCATTATAATTTAAAATTGAATAATTTTATAAATTTATTCTAGTTGTTATTTTTTTGTTTTAAAGATAATTATTTATTATAAATTTATTTTAACTATATAAAAATATATCTTTACACACCTATTACATGGATTAATAAATTAATTCATATAATTTTAGTTTCTCAATAAAACAGTCTTACATTATCATCTAATTATGTATTGTCATGTTATTTAATAAATATGACACATAAGATATTATCAAAATTAATAAATAAGCCCAGATGCAAGTACCACAGAGGTATTTGGCTTCAAACTGGGATTGCAATTTACCTTAGATATGAGTTTCTTGGATTTAGTAGCTGAAACAAATTGTCTTCCACTTATCACAGCCATTCAGAGCTAACAGAGGACATTCACCTTTTGAATTCTTAGCTTTTGATTGTTATTGTTTTAATTTATTAGATTTCCACTTTCTCATATTTTGCCATTCAAAAAGAGCTTGTAATGCTGCTTCACATCTTTTAGCCAAGTATGGTTGTAATAACTCAGATTGTATCTGGATAGAAGAATCTCCCAATTATATTTTGGCTCAAGTGGCACTGATGCTCCCTCTGAATCTTCTAATTAATGGCAAAATCTTTCTTCTGTATAAAAAAAAACTCAATAAATAATATTACAATGTATTATTAGATAGTAATAGCAAATTTTTATACTAACAATATATCCTTTAAATCCTTCTTAATATCGCTATTTGTGTTATAATTAAGGGATTAAATCCAACATTTTAAATATCAAAATTAATATTTACGTTTTCAAATTGTTATAAAAGAGTTTTTTTAATAATGTTATATATACATCATTTCAAATTTAAACATTTTTATTATTTGATTTTATCTCATATGTTATTGTCTTCCCACCTACGTCATGTCTAGGAAAAACATGCCAGAGATGTTAACCAGCGTTCTTCCAATTGATGGCCAAGAAATACTATTTATTTATTTATTTTTATAAATTAAGAACAGATCTAAATCGGATAAAATGATTTTATACAAAAGCTTATCACTTGTGGGGATAAATGACCCAGTTAATGGACTAGTATATGCTGATAGTGATTGCGACTAAAACAAGTGGTTTTTTCTTTTTTTCCTTCTTTATTTTAAGTAGGCAGTGCTGTTGAAGTTATCTTGCAGCAAATTGACTTGTGTGCACTCCATCTGGAAATGACAGATCACGATGAGGACAAATATCGTAAGTAAGTAAGCAATATCCGTAACCTTCCAGCATAGCAGAGAAAACAACAATGAACAACCTATGGGCGGTAACGTTATTGAATAATAACAGTAATATAATATAATATAATAATTTGTGTTACCATTCATTGAACGGATAAAAAGGGGCCAATAACCTGGTTGATATAACTTTGAAAAATAAAAAAAAAAATCATATTTCATAACCAAGTGTCTATAAAATCCCCATCTCCTTACACAGTATTGGAAACCAAATATTATCTTGAATCTTGTCTAGTTTCAACCTGCGAATAAACATAACCAAAACAGTAGGATATACGTCAACTAAAACAATCAGATTCATAATGGGAATTAGAAACAAAAACAAAAATAAAAAATTACTGTACTTCGAATATAGAGACAATCGTTAGTATAAATTCAAATTTTGCGTGTTTAGTTAACTAATAAGTAATACGTTACCGTTAAAATTACGGTTGCAGTAAAAAAACAAGGTTTCGTAGTATTTATGGGTGTTTATTTAAGAATTTCTATTTTACAATTGAACTTTACTGTATTTAAAATTAATTTTAAGAAAAAAAATTTAACTCATCATTTACCAAATTGGTTTTAGATATGTGATTTATAATAAAAAGTTATATTTGTAATTTAAAAGTAATTTTGTTTTATCATTTAAATAATTTTTTAATTCTTTTAAAACTATTAATTTCAAACATTAATTCGTAGAAATTTTGTCTAATAAGTAATACTCCCTCCGTCCCTTATTATAAGACCCTTTCAACCGTTTCACACCGTCTAAGAAAATTAAAGTTAGTTAATGTATTGATCTTTTAAATAAAATAATAGCATTCCAAATATACTCTCATTTAAAAGTCATTATATTTTAGAGACATTAATTGTGACATGGTGGAAAACTCCAAAGTCAATTTCCAATGGTGTGTTGGACATGTAGGTAAAACTTCATAATTATACACTCATCAATGTATGGGGAATAAAAAGAGTTGAATATTAATGAAGGGCAAATATGGAAAAAATAATTGATTTACCTAAATCTGTAAATTGTCTTATATTAAGGGACACTCAATTCTTCTAAAATGGGTCTTATAAATAGGGACAGAGTGAGTAACATTTTTTTGGTTTATGGTGGGGGTAGATCTACAAGTGGAGTTTTTTATTAATAAAATTGGATCCCGAGATTTTTATGTTAATCAGATAATATACCACTTTTTTTTTTATGATATATACCACTTAAACTAACCACTTATTGGTAATGAGTAATTACATTAGTAGAAAAGGGTTGGCTCAATATACACGGGCCTTACAACAATTTAAAAAGGTTAAATATGTTTTTTAGTCCCTCATTTATTTTTTTACTGGTTTTGGTCCTTCATTTTCCGTCGTTAGTTATATTCTGCTAAGTAATGACGTAATAATATTTCTTGTAGTTTTTTCTATGAATTTTCCTTCAAATTTTTCTATAGATTTCAAAATTCAAAGGAAATTTTGTTGAGATTCTAAAATTTGCAAGAAATTTACTATACTTTTTTACAACAGAGCAAAAAATTTTATAGCAGCATTTTATGTAAAAAATTAGTAGTTCTTTTTGGAAATTTACTACACACGAATTTTCTAGAGGAAAAACGCATGAAATTTCTTAAAAAAATTTACCCGAGAAAAGTCATAGTGAAACTGAGAAAGTGATTTAACAAAATACAGTTAATACAGAGGACTAAAAATGTGATTTTAGAAAATAGAGGATCAAAATCAATGAAAAACAAAATGAGGGACCAAAATCAAATTTCATCATATTTTGAGGGATTAAAAACATATTTAACCTTTACAAAATAAAGGATCTATTTTTAAAAGATAAAAAATCTATTTTTCTAAGAGAAGATATACCTATTTTTTGTTTTAAAAAATTAGGAGTCTACTTTTAAAATGAAAGAATTACATTAAAATGAGGATTTTTTTATAAAGAAAAAAATTACTTTTAATTACTTTCTATCAACTAATAATAAATATTTTTTAAAAAATATTTTAAAAAGGAAATATTATAATTAATATTATTATTAATTAGAAAAATTGAGGCCCTTGAAATAGGAGAGGTCTAAAGCAAGGCAAGCCTTTTCCCTGAACCCAAAAAGATATTTATATAACCATGACAATAATATATAGATACATATTTATCATATACACTCATTTATCACCCATTAATTATCTTTCTTTATCTCTCTTTTTATTACATCATATCACCTATTATATTTATCACTTATTTCTCTTCTATTAACATGTCTCTTTGAGTATATCCCTCGGGGGTGTACGTAACATTTTCTTTGAGTATTAAAATGTCATCTAGGTTCCTGTGGTTGATTATTGGAGGATTAATAATATTGTTTAGAGACGTAATTATTGATATGATTAGTTTTGAGGGACTTCATTTGAGGATTTATCATAATTTTAAAAATCAAATTAGATCGACCAGTTTGATCGAGAGCTAGCTTGGTAATTAATCTATTTAACCTTAAAAATAATGGAGCACATAATCAGTAAAAACCAATAGAAAACCGGTGTTAAAAATCATTTTGAACTGGTCATTTTTTAAAAATTTCAAATTTTTATTTTTTAAAATTTTTTACTTAATTTAAAATATTTTTAAGATAAATAAATACATATATTAAAGAATTATCCATAAATATATATTATTTTATTAATTATTTATATTAATTTATAATTTTACATATGTTATTGTACATGAATTTATGTTATTTTATTATTTAAAATATTCTATAATATTAAAAATATATAATTATTATTGATTTAATCACGGTTAAGTCCATCAATCGTGATTAAGAGTGTGTTTGGCTAGCCATTTCAGCTAGATGAAAGTTGAAAATAGTAGCTGAAACAAAAAAAGCTATAAAAGGTTGTGTTTGGGAAGGTAGCTCAAGGTAGTTTTTTTTTGGGTAACTACATGCTTTTCTAGAAAAGCTACTTGAATTAACTTTTCCAAAAAAGCTCCTATTTCCAGCTATCAGCTGAATTTTTTTTACAAATTTACCTCTCATTAATATCCCACTCTCTTTTCTCTCTGGGTTATTATCCCTTCCGGCTCTCTCCTTCACTTCACATTCCTCTCACACCCTGCCATTGCTGAGAGGGTTTTTCTCGTCTCTGACATCTCTCATTCTCTCCATTCAACTTCCTACTCCAATCGTCTCCTACACACAAGTTCTTGTTAATTTGTCTCACTTTGGTCCCGTTTTGTAGTTTCTAGTTTATAGTGTTTGCTCTTATAGCTTTCATCTGTGTTTTTCCGGTTTATTATAAATTTATAATGTAATTTTCTGCTATTGTTGGTGGATGATGATGCTATGTGAAATCTTTCTGTTTTGTTTCTTCTAATGTTGCAGTTGAATTTTATGCTATTGTTGAATGCATGTAGGTTGTATTGGTTTCCAATATGTGGTTTGGAGCAATATGCATGTAGGCAAAAGTGTTGTTCAACAAATCTTGCTTCATGTTATGTATTTACCCTCTTAGACAATGAATTTCTTTCAAGACCCGGTTTAATTTTGCGGCTTTTATTTTGAGTACAACAATTGAACTTTTAAAATTGTATATATGGCCACAGTTTTTCTTAGTGAATATGCTCCCCTAGTTTCTATTTGTTCATGACGTTTTCTCATTCAATCCTTACGAATGATAAAAGGAATAGTGAACCAACAAAATATTAAGATTTTCAGGAATCACATATTATTTACATTTTAATAAACACTAATATGTTATTTACATGAATCATAAATTACTAAATAAATTAAATATATAAATTTATAATTATTTGAAAATATGTAATAAAAATATTAAGATTTGATCTAATAATTAGTGATATCTTATAGATATTTTTTAATAAACTAAAATATATAAATTTATAATTATTTGAAAATATGTAATAACAAAATATTAAGATTTGATCCAATAATTAATGATGCCCTTATTTGTCATTTTACAACTTTCAGCTAGTTAATCAGCTAGTTTTACCAAACACTTTCAACTAGTTTTTCAGCTTTCAACTAGCTTTTCAACTTTCAGCTAGCTTTTTAACTAGCTTTTCAACTAGTTTTACCAAATATACTCTAAATCAATGAATCATTAGCCGTAGTGGTTGAATTCATTTTCAAAACATTGGAATTTATAATAGAATTATGCAAGAATAATTATTGCAGTATTAGGCTATTAGCTGTTGCATTCCGCGTCGTACCAAAAGAAAGTAATGAAGGAGGAAAAAAATAATTTTTCGAGCAGTAGAGAGTAGAGATGCCTGCCGGCGTGAAGCACGTGGCAATTGCAATATGCATTTTTATTTTTTAGTGAAGGAGAAGAAACAAAAACATACAAATCTTGAGTAAAATATCAGTTTTAGCATTAAAAATTTATAGGATTAATTAATTCAATTTCAGAAAAATAAAAATTAGTATTTTGATCTCTAAAAAGACAAAAGTGTTTGTTAATTTAAATTTTTAATATTAATTTCCATCTTTTAAGAATAAAATAATAAATAAATTATATATTTCAAAATTAAAATAATCATTTCAATATATATTTTTTTAAGATTAGAATAATAATTTACTAAATGTTATTAAACAATTTAGATCTGCAAGGCTTTATAGTATTTTATCAAAACAAGTTTAAATTAAGTCACTATTATTTCTTATTTTGAAAATTGTATTTTTAATATGAAATACATATTCATACTTTAATCTATTTTTATGAAAATAAACTTCGTAAGATTTTTTTTCTCTGTAATTTTTGTATGATCAACATCTAATTTCGAATATTAAATTATTTGTCTTTTATCCGTCTCTTTCATTGTTTCTCTAATGAAAATATACTATCTCAATTAAAAAGAAAAAAACTTCTTTTCTTTTAAAACTAGCATCTCTAATCTCTACTATTGTTATTTTTTCTTCTAAAATTACACGTTTTCATTAGAAAGACAAGACAAGACAGTTAAAAAGGAATAAATAATTTCAATCTTCTTCTTCTTAATTAATTTTTAGTTTACAATAAATAAGAAATCAATAGAGATTAGAATAGTACACATACAAAGGGTAATGATATATTAACACGTACAGTGCGGTGCAATCATATTCTTTGGAAAAGAAAAAGAAAATAAGGAAAGGCAACCACAAACAGTGCTGCGGGTAGACTTGCAGGCGGGTGCACTGTTTGTGGTATCTAAACATTTACCGCATACAAAAAGACACATGTGACAGGTGCCCACACACATGATCAACCACATGTGGGGATTCTCTCTAGCCATGCTACTTCTCCGCAAGATATAGATAAAATAACTATGGATTAGTTATGGATTTAAATTACCTAGTGATTTTATAGCTATTCCGTAACTAATGTGGCTGGAGAGATTGGAGGGGCAAAAGAGGATCCCAGTCCGATCAACCACAAGTGTGACCTTTGTGTAGAAAAGTATATATTTGATAATCTATTAATTAATGTCCCGTTTGTTTTAATGTTTGGTGGAATTAATCTGTGTTTAAAAACAGTACTCCCCCTTGGTCCTATTAATTTGTTTTTAACTATAGGTTGATTTAAGTGGTATATTTGATTCCTTTTAAATAATGTTTCATATTCGAGTCTTGTGTATAGGAAAAATCCTCATGAGAGAGCTAGCCCCACCAACATGTAGATGTTCCCGGTTCAAATAGGATTGCCTCCCCGTGGAGGATAGCTGCGGCTCACACCAAAAAAATTAAGAAAATATATTTTAATGCATTAATTTTTAAATAAATCTTTTAACAACTAAATTTATCATTATTTAATATCAAGCTCTATTCAATTTATTATGAAAATATAAAACTTTGATTTTGTTTGAATAATAAAGTAATAATATTTTTTAAGTGTAAATATAAATATATTTTATGGGAGTCACACTTAGAATAAGGGTACGTTCGATTCAATTTTTTTTTCAGTTTTTAAAAATTGTTTTATAAAATTATTTTTAAGAACTATTTTTTAAAATGAAATACTTTATTTATAATATTTCTATCACAAATATAAAAAACTAAAACAACTTTTAAAAAAATCTCGGAGTAGTTCAGTTTTATTTAAAAAAATAGTCACATTAAAATTAATTTTTAAAAAATGCCAGTTAAACTAGTTTTTCAATTTTCTATTTTTTAAAAACAGAAAATAATTTTAAAAATCATAAACAAATATGCCCTATTTTTTCTTAATAAAAGATACTTCTCTCAAAATTAATTCCACTCATAATAAGCATATTGACGAACCAAAAATGTCACCCCAACAATTTATCTATTATACACTAGATTTAATTTGGTAAACAGAAACTTTTCCAAACATATACGTTAAAAAAAAAAAAAAGCTTATCCAATCAGCCACTTAATTAACTAAAATATTATGATAATCAATTGATTTTGGATTCAACAACATAATTTACTACCTAAACAAAGAGGTGTAACGTGTGGGGAGCATATACACGCGTTGTCCCACACTCATGTATATGAAAGTCTTGCATGTGGAGGTAAGATATTTTCTTCTTTCTATCCACTTTTCGTTCTCAATCAGGGATATATTTTTTCTTTGATCTCTTCTCTCTCATTAATGAGTTAATTCAAATGATACATATTATTTCTCATTAACTAAAGTCTTATTTTGGGTTCTCTGTGAGCTTTCAATTTTTTATTTTAAAAAAATTTTAACCAAGTTTTTACAACTCGAAATTGAAAACGAAAAACCATTTTTTGTAGTTTTAAAACGTCAATTATGCCTCATGTTATTATAAAGCTTAATTTTTACTCGTATACAAGAAAAACAGTAATTAGCGTAGGCTAAAAGCTCACACTAAAAGGGAAAAACGGACACTAAATAGCAAATTAGCGTAGGCTTAGCGTCGGTGTTGCAGCCCCCGCTAAAACGCTCGAAGCAAAACGCGTGTGCAGGCCGACGCTAATTAGCGTAGGCCAGCCCACGGCCGACGCTAACTCTAGCGTAGGTCAGGCCTACGCTAATATTTAGTTGGCTTAGCCTACACTACGAGTAGCTAGGGCTTAACCTACGCTAAAATCAGTCAAGGCTAAGTTAGCTAGGGCCTGGCCTACGCTAATATTAGCCAAGGCTACATTAGCTAGGGCCTTGCCTACACTAATCAATTTTTTTTTTAATAAACCTCTTTGTTTTATTAAACCATTAATCTATAAAATTTGTCACATAAAACCTGCTAATGAATTTAAACACAACAACATACAAGGTCTTATCAAAAGAACAAATCTTTAACATAACAAAATAAATACTAATATATTAACTAAAGTAACAATAATAAAGTAACAGTTAACATAATCACCATCCATAATAAAGAAACAAATATATAACTAACATGATGTACATAATCACCATCCATAATAAAGCAACAAACCGGTTAACATTGAAAAGATGGACATGAAGCTAGAACAATCAAGTATGCAAGCAATGTATCCCATTTATTCCACTTAACTAGAACTTGAATAATGGATCCCCATCACAACCATGGAAACACTTGGTTTTCTTTCAATATCTTTCTCCACCAGTACAACTAGAAAATAGTTTTATAACTTTTTTCTAGAAAAAAAATAGGAAAAGAAAATTTCTCGCACTATGCCAAATTTGGGATATAAGAGCACTACTTTAGGGCGCTCCCGTGTTGGTAAGTGTTTAAAATGAACTGTTTTAACTTCAGGGCGCTTAAAATTTGGGCGGGAGCGCCCTTAAATTAAAATGTTAAGGGCGCTCCACGTGAGCACCCTGAATTTGGTGTTCCATTCTCTATCAGGGCGCTCCTACACGTGCCCTAAATGACAAACAATTATTTATTTTTTTTAAAAAAAATTGTTTAGGGCGCTCCAGGGAAGCGCCCTCGTATTAAGGTATTGAGGCGCTCCCTGTGAGCGCCCTCTTTGCCACCGTAATTTTTTCTTTTTTTTTAATTTTGGAATTGAGGGCGGCTCCCTGTGAGCGCCCTCTTTGCCACATAATTTTTTTTTTAAATTCTGGAATTGATGGCGCTTCCGTGTTTTTTTAATAGGGCGCTCCTTGTGAGCGCCCTCCTTGCTAATTAGCTCTATTCCTATTTTGTGTTTTACACGCTCCAGATCGCGACAAATCATCAATCCGTCGTGCTCTATTAATCTTGAGCGTCAATTTTGTGTTTTGTGAGTTATGACTCACCCCCACTTTAATTCTCACTCTCCACTCTCAACCCTAGCCGCCCCCATCCCCCTTCTCTCTCTTTTTCACGTACGTTCCCTATTCTCTCATCCTTCCTCTTTCTCTATAATTTTTTTTTCTCTGTTTCTTTGAAAGATTGATTTTCCCCCATTCATCTTCTTCTCTCCCGGTCCACCTGTCTCCTTCTTTCTCCCACATCTCTCCATCTTCCCCTTCCTATGATTTTTTTTATCATCTTTCTGCTTTTTTTATCATCTTTCTTACTCTGATTTTTTTCTATGTTTGTGCAAGGTGCGTTTTTTGCAGGTGTTGGTATCATGCTCAACTCAATCTATTGTGTGCTGCTATTTTTATTTTTTTGCTGCTGTTTTTTATTTTTTGCTGCTGTTTTTTTTTACATTAATTTCAAGGATGAATTCTCTGCCAATCTCTTGTAATTGATTACATGGTTTCCAGATTTTCATGTATCATGAGAAAACTCTCTGGTAATCGATTACTTGTACTATTGTAACCGATTACTGTGTTCCCAGATTCATTTTAAAATGCAAAAAAATTAAAAAAAAAATAAAAAATAATAGGAGGGCGCTTTCCTTGGAGCGCCCTGATTTTACACAACAAGGGCGCTTCTTGGGAGCTTAAGGAGGGCGCTCCATGGAAGCGCCCTTGTTGTTAAAAACAAGGGTGCTTCCGTGTTTTTTTTGAGCGCCCTCTTTTGGCTCCAGTCAGGGCGTTTCTCTGCACGCCCTCCTTTTAATGACCAAACAAGAGCAGTTTCTATTAGTGCGCACGGAAGCGCCCTTTAATGCTGCACGGGAGCGGCCCTTTGAAGACCTTTTTTGGCATAGTGTTTGACTTTGGACACTTAAATAGTTTATAACCTTACATTGAGTTAACTAGGACACTGAAATTAAATTTTTGTGGGATATCCAACAAAAAAACATTACATTAACTTAAAGCATAACTGATATACCAAAATGTATCTTTATTTGTTCATTGTAATTGTAATAGCAGCTTTTTTATAAATAAATTAAAGACAAAAGTTTTATTTAAAGGATGAAAATTGTAAAGTAATAAACATGAGGCATAAGCTAAATAAAAGAACAAATCTTGTAATAACAATGTGTAAAAGTAAGCACTAGAATAATAAACCATGAATGGGCTAAACCCTTTGCTAGTTCAAAATTATACTAGCAAGATAATACAACTCAAATACAAATATACACCATGAATGGGCTAATATGTATTTTAATTTCACAAAAGGGTTGTTACACTTTATCTCTATGATCATAGTTGGATTAGTGCATAAATTGGTAATTAATTTCTTGTTGTACTATAAGACAAGAAATATGTTGTCTAGGACAGAAACACCGTTAAGAGATTCAACCTAAGAGTTATACATTGTTATCAATTTAACAAAGGAAAAAAAAAAGAGGCCTAATGAAGGACCAAACCTCTAATATTAACAACACCAAAGACTTAAAAGACTTAGCCAGTAAAATATTGATACAATATAAAATTGCACCAGACAAGCATGACGAGTGCTTAAACTATAGTTAGCTTATGGTAGCCTCTCAGTCATTGTTACATCTTCCAACACAACAATTAAGTGTACATGTGTAATCCAATAGTGAAGAGGGATGGGGAAGAGGAAACAGAGATTTCAGTCTTGTATATCTTCTTTGAATTCTGAGATGAGTTATATACCATAAATGTGTATTCAATCCTAGAAGGCAGGCATAACATATAACTTTCAGAATAATTACTTTCCCTATGTATAGTTTCATGACTTTATAAAAATATCCTTATTTAAGAAGAGCAGAAAGCAACTAGGATATGGCAACATGATTCATACCTTTGGGACTCCACTGAACACAAAGAGCAGCACGGTTTAGCCTACGAATAATAAGAGTTGGCACCCATTCTGTTCCTTGAAGGTTCCAAACGTATCTGCAAAGAAGTTGTATTTTTAATTTCTTATCAACAACGTAAAAAGGAGGAAATTGACAATGCTAAAAAGTCATCCAGACAAGGTGATAAGTTTAATGTTCTAAGCCACACAGGCACTCACGAATTCCGATCATGGGATGCAGTAACTATTCTATTTGATCTTGCACTCCAACCTATCCCAGAAATTACCTGGTCATGCTGTGAAAAAACAAGAAATTGCTTAGAAACTATTATTTAAAGTCTCCAACCAAATTACATGTTCCACTATAAACAGAAATGCATTAGAAAAACAAAAACTAATTATGAATCATGATAATATGGCATCAAGGTTGTTGAAATCACAATTGGACACTATGCTGTCCAACATTCAATACCATAAAGCAATGTTGGTTGCTTGATTCACATTATGTATTACATCAAAATAGAATATAAAGAACTCATCAAATGTTACAGGGAAAAATTGGAGGATACACCCTGAATATGTATATGTAGGAGCTCCTTGAGTTTTATAAAAAACATTTAAAAACAACCCAGTTCTGCATAGAAAAAAATAAAATAGTACTTTTATACCTACTTGTACCATCTATAATGTGCAAATGAGGCAAGCAATATGAGGTGACCGGCCAGTAAAAAGATTGCAGATCCCTTGGATACAAATACTGGTTCACAGATGATTTTGGAGTTAACATACCTTATTGCTCTAGGAATTTCTTCAATGTGATCATATACCTCCATTAAACAATTTTGCAATAGGAACAAAATCATGTACCAAGAGAAAAATAAACATTACATTCTCAGAATCATTTGCAAAGAGAAGAGAAACAAATAAAGAGACATGTGATCATGGTTTTTTTATGAGACACTGGTCAGTCAGTAATAACAATGAAGAAAACAGTGATAGTTTTATTTCAGAAACATCACTTTCCATGTTTTCCTGACACCTGTGAATTCATTTCATACCTTCAACTGATATGCTTCCTTTGTAAAAGACCAAACACCCTACAAAGATGACATTCAGTTTTGAAAGTAACACAATATTAATTAAACTCATTGTAATAGAGGGTCTATATGGAAAGAAGGCTACAGGGGAGACACATGGAAATTTGTATTAAGAAGTGGAAAAAAAGACAATTGAGTAATTAGGGTGTGTGTGTGTGTTTGGAGATACATACATTATCATACTTCATCCAAGCTACTGATGGCTTAAATGATGTCCGAGTAGTTGGTATTTCAGCCAAGCACAAATATCAGCTCTGCTTTTCCCAAATAAACTGGTCCCATTTTTTCATGTTCATAATTCCATGAACAGCACCAAGTAAAATTCCTATAAACCATAAAAGCGGTAGTTAGGCAATAAGTCTCCACGGATTATATCAAGACATTGCAAGAAAGATATTCTTACCCCTCTCCCCAAAGATGTCACTCTTATATTCCTGCTCTAATGTAGTTTCAAATAATGCTGAATTTTGCAAGAAGAACAAAATAAAATCATCAAATTTGGTCCACCCTATTGGTAATTTAACACTAGTAGTAGTACCCTGTACCCACCATATCCATGCACATGACAATAATAAAATCCAAGTCAAACACCATTCAAAAGCAAACTAGGACAGTAACTAGATAAATGATATTGCACCTCCGTAGGACAAAATCTCTAACCAATTCATCTACATCTACCTAATCTACAAGTTACTCAATTTGAAATTTTGAATTAGTTCTTCTATTCCTTCAGAGGCAATGAATACCAAACTATGATAGATGTCAAGTTGGCAACAAAAACAAATTATGAAACAATCAATATACGCACATGGTTATCATAGTACAATGATAACCATAATCAATAATAAGAACCCTTCACCATCAAAACATAAGAAATGGTTCACAGTATAGAATAAACATGCAACTAAATTTAATTTGAATCCATATTAAATCAATTTGAATGCATATATGATTTCTAAACTTTTTTATTCACCAAGATTTTAACTTTAACTTTGTCATGACAATAAGCTTCTCTCACCATACAACAATTAACAGAAGCAAATTAAAGACGGAAGTGAGCTAGGCAACCAGTGAAAAGGCATCTTTCTTTTTGTTTTAATTTTAATACCTTAAAAAATCACAGCAACAAATCTAAAGCTAACATGCAATGAAAGAGTAGAAAGAATACTTAAACACAAGTAGGCAAGCAGATTCTGTTTCTATATTCATCAAACACAGGTAACAACCTAACTGAATCCACAAGTTAGCCTGAGAGTTTGACAACCATGCTATCTCACATTTTAAAATAGTATCCAGAGTCTTCTTTTGGGCCTGAATCGTGTGCATGACTGAGCCACATCACCTGAAGGTGGTGGTGTCACCAGAAACCTTAGCAGAAATTATTCTATCATGAACCCAAATGGCTCTATTCTTCCCTCACATGAATGGAGCAAAGGGTATCTCTATTCCTATGGTGGGCATTTGCAAGTGCACCAAGCATGAAGGTGATTATGTCTCTGACCCTCACTTGTCCAGATCCATTATTGGAGCTCTGCAGTATGCCACATTGACAATTCTTCTCACAACCCCTTGAAGACCATTAGCAAGTTATCATTAGGATTCTTTGCTATGTCAAACAGTCGAAGGAACCATCTCCCATGAACTGCTGCTGAGAAGCTGAATACTGCAACATTGCTAAAACAGCTTCTGAGATCCTATGGATTCAATCACTTTTGGCAGAGTTACATGGTCCCTACCGTCACTCCAGTTACCTACGTACTGTCCCAATTACACACAACCCTGTACACCATTCCGGGACAAAGCATATGGGTTGGATTTATTTGTTGAGTGAAAAGGTGCTCAGTAAGAGTCTATCAATTGTTATGCTGAGTCAGTATAATGTTAGTTGCATACTGTTAGTAATAACAGATCCAACTGCTTAAGAGTGTAGCTTATAGCTTTATAAATGTGCTCCTGTGTAAGGTAAGGTTCAATCAGAACCATAATACCAAAACTAGTTTCAGTTTTTGTCACTCTTAATTGCTCTCTCTCTCTCTCTCTCCCCCTTACTTTTGCTCAGTTTCTACCATGTTCTCGAATTCGAATAGGGAATAACCAAACAATAGTAAATTAGTAATGAGACTACATCTATCCATTGTCATTTGTCAATAACTCAGTATAAACCTCATACACTAACTATCCGTAAAGTAAAAAGTTTTTAATAGCTTCTTTAAACAGGTGGCATCATATGATTCACTGAAAATCTTAAACTATTTATTCTACCAATCAATATAAATTGAACCCATAATTGAGTTTAATAATATCCGTACTTGTTCTACTCCAGGGTATCTATCAGCAGCTGCCTCCACGGTAATAGAGCAGGAAATCTCGGCTGAACCACCACCATATACAAATAGAATTGTTGCGGATAAGATTCCTAGCCACACACAAGGCATCACGAAAGTTGCGCTTTGTCTCCTCTATAATCATTTTGTTACCTAGCAAACAAGACAATTTTAATTAATTTGTCAAGGTTGCTAAGACATTCATCACTCTTCAAAGTCTATTCTATAAAGCACCACAAATAATCCATGAGTTGATAGTGGCAAAGTCATTAATACAGGCAATATTTGAAAGAAGTTTATAATTCACACCCTAAAGCAGTTAAGTAGTTACAATATTGAACAACAGTAGAGTTAGAAAATTGTCTTTGACCAAAATTATTAATAATTAGAATGTGGTTGTTCAGTTTACCTGCATATGAGTTATATTGATGTATGGTTGGTATTCTGAGTTAAACTTTTGCAGATGGTTCGTACCAAGATCACCACATGCCTCACTATTAATCCTTCTGGTTCCAGGGCTAATAAAGGGAAAAGGGCACGGTCTGACCCTCCTTTTGATGCAGGAAAGTTCAAGGATGCACAAGCCCAAGAAAAATACAGTTATATCAAGAACTGTAACTTCATTATGGAAAGGAGAGTCGAACTCAATGCTGAGGAGTTCAATGAATTCAATCAAGAGATTACCAGGAGGAGATGGAGGAAGGTAGCTGATCCAGATAGATTTTATGATCCAGAGCTTGTTCGGGAGTTTTACTCCAATGCTATGGGCGAGCCGGGTGGCGTAGTTGATAAGAGGTCCTATGTGAGGGGAAGATGGGTAGCTTACGATCATGATACGATCAATGACTGTCGAAACCGGGGTCACGACGGGTCGACGAAACGTATTGGAAAAAATTAAGTTTCAATGGAGTCGCCACCAAAGTTTATTTTAAGGGAAAACACTTGGAAAAACCCTTTAAAAAAGAAAAATGGTCTTCAAAACCAGATTTGGGTTCGGGAGTCATTTATGTGTAGGGAGGGTATTAGCACCCTACAACATCCGTTTAAAAAACGGTTACCTCTAATTAATTGTGCAAAACTTGTTAACTTTGAAAATATTCATTTTACCCCTTTTTTGAAAATGAAAATTATTTTTGTTGCCTTTTTTTCTATTTTTATTTTTTTGTATTTTTTTTATAAATAACCTAAGTTAAAAAAGAAATGAATTTGGATTAAAAGAGGAATTTTTTTTTTGTTTATTTTGGCTTGACGGGATTGGTCCCCCCTCCTACGTATCCCCAGGTGCAATGGAGAAATCAAAGCTACGTAGTTCTGAAACAGCGTTGAAAAAAAAAAGATTGACTTTGTTTTTTTTAAAGAAATTGATTTTTAATTTTTGAAAATAAAGGGAAATGTGGAAGTTGTTTTTTGGAAGTGTTTTTAATTCAAAGAAAAAAAGAAATTTATTTTTTAGCAGAGTTGATGCTAGCAAATGGCTATAAAACGAACCCTTGAAATTGTTTAGACGACATTATTGATAGAAATGTTATTCAATAAACGTCATTTATTTTGAGAAGGAAACATTTTTGAGAAAAGATTTAAAATTCCGCATTATTTGGTTAGCAAATGGCTATACTCAATATTTTTCCTTTTTTACGTTATTGATAGAAATGCTATTCGATTAACGTAATTTTTGAAAAGAATCATTTTTTTCAAAATGAATTTGAAATTTCACGCATTATTGAGCTAGTAAATGACTATACTCAATATTTCCTTTTTCACGTTATTGATAGAAATGCTATTCAATTAACGTAATTTTTGAAAAAAAATTATTTTCGGAAGAGATTTGAGATTAAGCGCATTATTGAGCAAGTAAATGACTATACTCAATATTTCCTTTTTCACGTTATTGATAGAAATGTTATTCAATTAACGTAATTTTTTGAAAAGAAATTATTTTCGAAAGAGATTTAAGATTAAGCGCATTATTGAGCTAGTAAATAACTATACTCAATATTTTCCTTTTTCTTAAAAATACGTTAAAGGATAGAAATGCTATTCCATTAACGTAATCGATTATGTTTTAGAAAATATTTTTGTTATTTTTATTTTTGAAAAAAGAGTAAATTAAACTAACCGTATTTACACGCGTCCTAAGTTATAAACGAGTACTATTTACAACGGCAACTAAAATGCATGCCAGACAAATATTCACAATTATTTAAAACAGATCAAATAAAAGAAACAAAAATTTACAAATAACACAAGATGGTGGGTCAAAAGGAAATTATAAAAATGTGAGATAAACAATAACACAGAAAATGAAAATTAAAAGAAATTGCACACACTGAAATAAAGTTGGGCCTCAGGTTGCATCATTGGCCCCACACAACACACATAAATAATTAAGAAAATATGTAAAACAATTAAACCAACTATTTACAAAACTAGAGAAAATGAGAAATAAAACAAATAAAAAAATGGGGGAGGTGGACGGTTTCAAGGCTTCTAGAATGCTTCTCCCACTCACACTTACTCTCTATTCCCTCATCTCCCTCAAACCTCTCTTTCTCTCACTCACCAACCGTCCCACTCACTCAATCTCACCATCACCACTTTACTTTCTCTCTTTTCTCTCAAGAGAGAAAATAAAAAAGGAAGCACCGCACCTCTTCTCTCAAACCTCGGTTCCTCTCCTCTCACACACAACAGATTCTTTTCCTTTCTCAATCTCACTCACTCAATCTCACATTCACACATACACACTCAAAGGTTAGATCAAGAAAAGCTGCAGAAGGCGAGGGAAGAAAAGGGGCGGCTGCCCCTTTGCATGGTCGCGGAGAGCGTGGCTACAGAAGCTGGTGGGCGCGGCCACGGCGAAGAGGGACGACGACCGCTTGGAGCGGCGGAGCTGCTGCAGGGGAGCTTCGCGCGGTGGCGGCTACAGCGGTGGAGGAACTGCGGCGGCCAGTTGGCCGTCGAGAAAGGTGGTTGCTTTTCTTTGTTTTATTTTCCTAACCTCTGTTCCCTCTTGCTTTGCTACTTCTTTTTGCCATTGATAAAATAATTGCTACTGGCTTTACTTTAAAAAAATCGTTGCTATTTTTGTGCCACTGTTTTGATTCTTGGCTTTGATTTTTTTCCTTTTTACAGACTCTGAAGGGTAACTGTGGAAACGGGGACAGTGGTGGGGAGACCTCATAGGGAGCCCATGGCTGCCAGAGAGGGGAACAGTCGCGGCCTCAAAGGGGGTGGTTCAGACCTTCTCTTTTTTATCTTGTTTATTTATGCCATTAAAAAAAACTGTGTATATTGGACAATAATATAGGACTCTTTATTTTAGACTCTGATTCAGATTTGAACTGGTATCTCAATATTGGTGTGATATTCTGTTCACTTGATTTTATTATCAATCACACACAATACAATCTCAGCAAATGAATTGGCACAAAGCATAGGCAGGTCAGTCAATAGTATAGTTCAAAAATAGGCTAAAGGAAAAGAGCATTTGATACCAAATAGATGCCTTCTTTGCTTTTGCGCCTTTGTAACTTTTTGTGACCCAAGTTTGCAAGCTATCAACTCTCCCTGTTTCAATCTGATTTTGTTGGTCTATTCTGTTTTGCACTCATTTTTTTCCTATTTGCACTCAATCCAAATGAGAATAAGAGTGATTCCCAATGGAAAAATTTTGTGCGTGAAGCTCCCTTTTCCTTTTTTTGCTGTCTGTGTGCGTAGAGAGAAAAGACCCCAAAACCAGCGTTGAACCAAGCTATTTATAGCTGATCAAGTTCACCCACCGCCCAAGTGATGATTGAATTACGCGGCTCCAAGCTGCAACTTGCAACCTGCACAGCTTCTGAGTTGCCAATTTCTTTTCTTGCACGCTTCCTATTTTACAGCTTTTATTACCCCTTTCTTTTTTTTTAATCTAAAAAAAGGAAAGGAAAAAGAAAAAGAAAAAGAAAGGTCTGATGGGTGGAGAGAAAAAAAAGAGAGAAAATCTTAGAAAGGGCCAAAAAAGGAGATTTTAAATTTTCCAGATTTTTAGTTTTTTTTTTGTTTTAGTTTTTTTTAAAAGGGATGATTTCAAACAGACCAAAAAAAAACACTAGGCCCGAAAATAACTTTGGCCCAATCGAAAATTAAATTCTGAATTTACAAAAGAAAGGAGTTCAAGCCCAACCAAAGAAACTTTGGCTTTTTCAACAGAAAGACAGAAAAAAGGTTCAGGCCCAAGGTAAAGGAGAAAGAAAAAGAAATAAAAACAGGAAAAGAGAAAAAGAAAAGGCCCACTGGCCCAAATGACCTTTTTTGGGAGAAAGCTAAATTAATTGTTTAATTAATTAATCATTTCAATAGTTAACCAATTAACTAATTAATTAACCCCTCCTTGTTTTAAAGATTTTAACGGCGTAAAAAGAAAATGTTTCTATACACATTTGAATAAATAGAAAGAGAAGCGAAAGGAGAAATGAACTCCCGGACGAAATTGGGTGCTGACAATGACTTTTTGGGTAGCCAATTCCCCGATGATGAGGATGACTTGCCATGCCAGTACCATCAGTTGCTGAGAGAGATTGGGAACTATAGGCATGAAGAGCTGGATACCAGGACTGCTCAGTACCTCTGTTTACCTGGGCGTACATATGAAGTTAGTCAATATAGGGAGGCAGCCAGGATTTTGAGAAAGGACTTGCGCTGCATCTCTCAGATGTGGATGGTCCTGTTGTTAGCCAATGTCATGCCAACCAACCATGTTTCTAATATCACCATTGAGATGACACACCTCCTCTATTGCATTCTCTCTGTAACGGATGTTGACATCGCCAGAGTAATTTCTGAGGAGCTCCATCTTCTTGATAGGACTGTAGTGGAGCGCCGTAGTGAACGCTCCAAGATCAGTTTGGGATTCCCAGCCCTCATCACAGCCTTGTGCCAGTCCCAGGGGGTTGAGGTCAACCCTACCGCTCCTATCAAGGCACCTATCAACAAGAGGTATATTAAGACTTATTGTATACTGGATTAGGAGTTGGAGCCGCCTCAAGAACCCGAGGACGACCACCACTCTCCACCACCATAGCAACCACCACCAGCTGACATACCACCCGACATCTTCATGGAGCACCTGTGTCGACAGAACATAGCTGTTCATAGAGGGATGCTTCACCTCCAAGACTTTTTATACCATAATATGAGAGGACCACACCCAGGCATGCCACCGGAGCAGTTTCAGACATATTTGTAGTGGCCTGGGGACAGTCTTATTGTTTCGGGGGGTGGAGCAGCAGCAACAGATGGAGCTGGAGCAGCACATGATGTAGAGGATGATTAATTTTTTTCATGGTGTTTTCTTTCTTTTATTTTTCTTTTCTTATTTTTTCTTTTATTTGATACGTTTGTACATTATGCAACATTGATGTTATGGTTGTTATTTTGTTTCATTTGAGCATTTTCTTGGTTAAATTAGGATTAGGATTTTGTTTTTATTCCGTTAAAAAATTTAATTATTTAATTAGGATTAGTAATTTTAACTTAGGACTTAGGAATTAGGAAATAAGGAATTAGGTGAAAGGAAATCAAATCAATATCTCAAGTCTAGTACAGCCAAGCGGACTGAACTAGGAGAAAAAGGAAAAAAGTGGTTGAATTCTTAATCAAGTAGGATTAGGATTTTGGTGTAGGATAATTAATTAAGGTAGTTAATTGTGCAATAGGTGATTTAATCAAGGGAAACAACCATAAAACCAGTGAGTTTGTCAGTCCATAAACACTTTGAGAGTTTTTCACTGTTATTGCCAGTTGATATTGCCTAAGTTTTTAGTTTTATTACTGCACATGAAAAGCATGAAGATGAATAAGGCAACTTGTTGAAAATTGAAATTACTCAGTGCCAAATAGCCTACCTGTATATAATTATACCTGTTTTTTATAACCTATTTGAGCTTGAATTTTTTTCTTGAATTTTGCACCTTAACCTTATTGTTAATCATGATCCTTTCCCTTTACACACTTAGGGATAGAGAGCATTGGTGCACTTCATTCAAGAAGATTGGGTATTGGTTGGTTGAATGTGTGAAAAAGGAAACATTGAGTAATGTAATTCACTCCTTCTTAAAAAAAACTGCATATGTATAAAGGAGTGGATTAACAAGAAAAAGAAGCAAAAATCTGTATTGAGGTATTAGAAACCAAGAATGAAGTGGTGCATTGTAAGAGAGTTGAGTGAATTGTTTATAATGTAGTAATGCTCTCTTTTTCCAAAAGTTGTGTTTCTTGCTATATCCTGAAAAACCATGATTCTTGGAACCCAGGCCTCATTACGACCTAGGAAAGACCTTAAGATCCATGTTGATTGTGTGTTTGTATGTTAAATGAAAATGACTGGCAATTTTGATTGTTCAATTTCAGTGGAAAAGTTGAGGGAAACACTCACCTATGAGGATTGAGAGAATATTCCTTGATTTTAATCATTTGTTGTCATAATTGCTTCTCTTGAAAGATTGAATGCACTTTGATCCTGTTTTATTTGATGTTGGAGACACCAGTTGGTTCTGATTTTAAATTTGAAGTTTGGAAAGTAAATGTTGTTTAGCAAGAGACGTTGAGAATGGATTCCAGTCAGTCAGTTTCTTAGTTAGGGATTATGAATAACTGTCTGTGCTTAATTATCTTGCTTGAGGGCAAGCAAGAAGCTAAGTTGGGGGGGAGTTGATAAGTGCTAAAATTAGTAGATTTTTTTTATGAATAAAGAACTTGTGAGTAGTAATTGCATGAATTTATACTCCAAAATCACCCTTCTTTGCTTAGTTTGTGGTAGTTGTAAATAATGGATTCTAATTTGAACTTAAAGCTATTTTAATGAAGAAATTGTTGATTTTTACAGATAAGGAGTTAAGGTACAAGTTGAAGCATCAAGAGAACAGTGAGCAGAGACAGGAGCACCATAGAGCAAGTTTCAAAGGATGACAAATTAGAGGAGTTAGTTGTTGTCTCCTGCGCTGAGCGTAGGCAAAGCGCAAGTTAGCCCATTTTGTTACTGTTTCCTGCGCTTCACCTGCGCTGAGTGTAGGCTAAGCGCAGGACTCTTAAACCTTGCGTTTTAATGAGCCGTCAGACAGTTTTTTAGGGACACTTGGAGTTTTGGAAGATACGAAGCTTTTGGGAAGAACAGAGACCATTCAGGAGCAAGACAGAGAGAAAACAACAGAGCTGGAAGGCTCCGCTGCAATCTTTCTTCTTAATTCTTGTGGTTTGTAATAGCTACCATGAGTAGCTAAACTTCTATTTAGGATTGAATGTAGTCAATTCAAACCCCGAATGTGATTTTGTATCTTTAATATTTAGAAATCACTGTTTTATCAATAAACTGGTGTTTTTATTTCTATTCTTAATGCTTAATTCCCTTCTTGTAACAGAATTATGATTTGATTTCTTGAATTAGCTGGGAAGTTGTTCTCTAAATCCGATTTGGGTAAAAACACTCAATAGGTTGAATCACTAGGGATAAGGTTCAATTCATTAATAGCTTTTAACAACTGATCTTAAAGCTAGACAATTTGTTAAACATCCGAGGGATCGGTGTTTAGGGAATTGTTCTAAGAATTTCATACTAGGGGGATCAATATGGATGAAATTTATTTGTGCATCAGTATTGATAAATGTAAATTTCTAACCGTTGTTGACTTTCAAAATCACAAGAAGGGCGTGATAGACGAAATTCAATCCTAGTTCTTCCAACTGAATCTTTCCCAAATATTTATCCTTGCTTTAATTTCTTACTGCACTATTTATTTAATTTTCACAACAATCACTCTACACATTCTATTTACTCACTCAATAAGATTGGCTGCAAGGAATTTAAGTTGCATCGTTCCTCGTGGGTATGACAACCCCATACTTTTTTACTATTATACTGTTGCGATATTAGTACGCTTGCCAAGATCTCGACAGCTAGCGATCTAACTCCTCCATGACTTGCACAAACTCCTTCATGAACTTCTTTCAAAATGTAATCTTGTAGTTCATGAGGAATACATTTCAACAGTGGCGACGAGTATCCCCTTCTGTAGAACTGTCCATTGATGATGACATAGAAGATAGAGTGATAAGCTATTTTGCATGCTTCAATTGGATCAGACGGTAATCTGTTGTCCTGGAGATACTGAATTAAAGGGGTCATCCAAGAATTTGAAGAATTGATATTCATTACCTCTTTCTCTTATATACTTGGTTTTTGGAGAGTTTCTTGTATTACTGTTTTGTTGCACCCTGGCTTCTTTGTGCTCGCAAGTTTTGACAGTAGATCGGCCCTTGGGTTCTGCTCTCTAGTTATGATTTTAATTTTGAATTCTGTAAAATCAGATATCAAATCTTTAACTCTGTTTAAGTACCTGGAAAGTTGGGGGTCTTTGGTCTGATATTCTCCTCCGACTTGTCTTGTGACTAGTTGTGAATCATTGAATACAACTATAGAAGTGGCTCCGACTTCTCTCGCCAGAAGTAAACCTACTATGAGCGCTTCATATTCTGCTTGATTGTTACTTGCTTTGAACTCGAAGCGTAGGAATTGTTCCAAAACTAAACTGTTTGGCCCTTCTAAGATGACTCCGTCTCCGCTTCCCTTGATATTCAATGCTCTATCTACGTACAAGGTCCAGAGTTGTTCTTCCTTTTTTTTTTCCTCTGGTGGTGTCAGTTCTACCAAGAAATTTGCTAAAATTTGTGATTTGATTGGTCCTCTTGGTTGGTAATGAATTCCAAATTCAGACAGTTCCACTGACCATTTAATCATCCTTCTTTCCAACTCTTGCTTGTGTAAGATTTGTCTTATGGGTTGATCAGTCTTTACTATTATCTAGTGCGTTTGGAAATAAAGCCTTAACCTTCGCGCTTCTGTTACCACAACAAGGATTACCTTTTCTATCTTCTAATATCTCAACTCAGGGCCTCGTAATGCTCGGCTAACGAAATAGATAGGTTGTCCTTCGGGGTTTTCCTGCACCAGAACTGTGCTGATAGCCTGCTCGCAGACTGCAAGGTACATCAGAATTTCCTTCTCTGGATATGGTTTCTTCAATATTGGGGGCTATGACAAATAGGGCTTAATCTGCTGGAAAGCCTGCTCGCATTCTTCACTCCACTAAAATTTACTTCCTTGTTTGATAGACTGAAAGAAAGGCCTTAACCGTCCCCCAGACTTGGACAAAAATCTAGATAGAGCAACTACTCTTCCTACTAGTCTCTGTACCTCCTTCATGTTTGATGGGCTCTTCATCGTCAGGATGGCTTGGCATTTTTTGGGATTTGCTTCAATACCTCGGTCAGTAAGCATGAAGCTGAGAACTTTTCCTGATTGAACAGTAAACGAACATTTTTTCGGATTGAGTCTCATGTTAAATTTTCTGAGTTGATTAAAGACCTCTATGAGGTCATCTGTATGCTTCTTGTCTATTGGAGTTTTGACCACCACATCATCAATGTAAACTTGTATGTTGCGTCCGATTTGATCTACAAACACTTTATCCATCAGTCTTTGATACGTTGCACCGACATTTTTGAGTCCAAATGGCATAACTTTATAACAATAGTTAACCATGTCAATTATAAAGGTCATTTTGTCTTCGTCAACCGGGTTCATTTGGATTTGATTATAACCCGAATATGCATCCATAATACTCAAGTATTTATACCCTAAAGCTCCATCAACCAAATTATCGACACTGGGAAGGGGGTATGCATCCTCGAGGCACGCTTTGTTCAGGTCAATGAAGTTGGTGCACATCCTCCACTTTATGTTTGCTTTTTTTACTATGATGACATTTGATAGCCATGTTGTATACTTGATCTCCCTGATGAATCCATCGGCCAATAGCTTTTTTTATTCTGCCAAGGTTGCATTTCTCCTTTCCTCGCCCAACTTCCGCTTCTTCTGTGAGACAGGTTTAATTTTTGGATCAATCATCAGCTTGTGACACACAAAGTCTGGGTCAATCCCAGGCATATCTACAGGAGTCCTAGCAAACAGGTCATAATTCTCCTTTAAGATTTGGATTATCTGAAGCTCTTCTTCTAGTTGGAGACTTGTTCCTATCTGAGTTCTTTGTGTTAGGCTTACGCCTATTTGAACGGTCTTCAACTCTTCAGTAGGTTGTGGTCTTCTCTCTGAGAAATCTATCCTCGGATCCATCTCGGTTGAATGAATTCTAAGCTGAGTGTCAGACTTTTGTTCTAAGATTTTCTTGTTTCTAGACTTTTCACATAACAACGCCGAGCTTCATCCTGCTCAGTTCTCATTACTCCTATCTTTTGATCATCAACAGGGAACTTCATTGTCAAATGTGGGGTCGAGACGATCGCCCCTAATGCATTTAGGGCTGGGCTCTCAATAATAATATTGTAAGAAGTAATAGAATTAACAATTAAATATTTAACGTTTATGGTCTTGTAAATCCCATCAGACCCAAAAGTCGTTTTGAGATTTACAAAACCTCTTACCTCGACATGTTCTCCTGCAAACCCTACCAGGTTTCTTTCAAAAGGATGAACAGTGTCTGTTGGTAATGAGAGGTCTTCATATGTCTTCCAAAACAGAACGTCCGTTGAGCTTCCTTGGTCGATAAGAACTCTTCTGGTCGAGCATCCCTCGATGTTTACTCGTACCACCATAGGGTCATCTTGGTTTACGTCCTTTAATTCTGCAAAGTCTCTGTCAGAAAAGAAATGACATGGTGAGATCTACCTATGCGAGTATACTCTGTTTTATTGACTGAGCAGATTGTTCTGAAATGTCTTTTCCTTGACGAGGATGTAAATCCTCCCCCTGTAAATCCTCCTGAAATGGTATGTGTGCACCCAGCCCTTCGTCTTGGAGTGCTAGGACCAGGATTTCAGTCGTGAGACTCTTATCTGCTTCTTCTGCGATCACAGTCTACTCGAGCTGTCTCTTGTTTGTTTTTCTATCTTCCGTCGTACACATATCTCTCGAGGTGTCCTAGCCTGATGAGTTGCTCGATTTGATTTTTCAAAGTCCAACAATCATCAATGCTATGTCCAAATGTGCGGTGGAAATCAAATCTTTTTGTACGATCAACTCCCTCTAGGATGTTCTTGAGGGGTGGAGGGAGTTCAATGATTCTAGAATTATATACTTCTCGTAGGATCTGGCTCCTCCTAGAATTTAACGGGGTGAACTGATAAAAAGTAGGTGCTGGTCGGGGAGGCTTAGTCGGCCTCTCATTCTTCTTTCTCGTGTAATTTCAAAAGGTAAAGGTACCACTGTTATTTTGTTGATTATGAGATGGATTATTATCAGCCGGTTCCTTCCCCAAGGGTTTTGTTAGCATTGCTCTCAAACGCCTTTTGGCAATTGCTACCTCCTCTACATCTATCTAGCCCGAAGCTTTACGTCGGAAATCCGCTATATCAGTTGGTTTTGATTTAGCTAATTAATCTGTGAACTGTCCTTCCTTCAATCTGTTGATGATTGCTCTGAGATGAAGTTTGGGGTCTAACTCCTTGACTTGCATGGCTTCTTTGTTGAAGCGGTTGATGTAATCCTTCAATGGTTCGTCATCTCCTTGTAATATGCTAAACATGCTATCTTCTATTTTCTTAAAGGGACAACTTGAGGAGAATTGATTTTTGAATGCCATACTGAACTAGTCAAACCCTCTTATTAAGTCGTGGGTTAGAGTTGAGTACCACTGCAAGGCGGGTCCTGTCAAAGTTCCTGGAAAAATCTTACATAAAATAGGGTCAGTAGTAGCACCTGTAGTAAGCATTACAGTGTGAAATCTAGTGATGTGTGAATTTGGATTAGTCGTTCGCTATGCCAAAAAAGGTCATTAAGGGCGCTCCTGTACACCATAAAAGGGCGCTTCCGTGCGCATTAATAGAAACTGCTCTTGTATGGTCGTTGAGAGGAGGGCGTGTCTGGAAATGCCCTAATGAAAGACAATTAGGGCGCTTAAAAAAACACGGAAGTTCCCTCATCGTTTTGGCTGATAGCGCCACATGGGAGCGTAGTGGGAGGGCGCTCCCAAGAACTGTAATGTCCTAATTTCTCAACTCTAGAATAGTGTCCGTTGGAAACACCATTCCTGAATTTCTGAAATTATTTCGTTCAATTTCAATATCGTCAAACAAAAGCTTAGGCTTTCCAACGATTTGCTTAAGTTGTTACTAATACATACATCACAAACTCATACAAACTGAAAATCTTAATTAAACTTAGGGAAAGAACCTACACTTGAAGTGTTGTGGTTCATAAGACTCACACCGGAAGTCCGGCAGAATCTCCCCTAAAACTGGAGGTATACCAATTCCAAACTTAACCTGAAACTCAGTAAAACCACCAGCACAGTTTGAT
This sequence comes from Sesbania bispinosa, assembly GCA_026901365.1. Taxonomy (NCBI): domain Eukaryota; kingdom Viridiplantae; phylum Streptophyta; class Magnoliopsida; order Fabales; family Fabaceae; genus Sesbania; species Sesbania bispinosa. The sequence goes on from QLOH01001031.1 coordinate 169,151, forward strand.
AACATGAATTCACTAATATCATAATAGGGCCTCCGTGGCCAGAACAGAATATACATACACATATACATCAATATTTAACTACCTATCATTACATATGAACTAATTCAACTAAATGAATCTTCTACTGGAAGTACTACTCCGCTTCACCATTTCTTTCCCTGCTTTATCATCATCTGGGATCATCTGCACAACTAGAGTATATCCCCGAAGCGTGGGGTGAGACTACAGTCTCAGCGAGCACAACTATGCAGATGCAGTGTAGGAGAAATCAATCATATAAGATGCAACACCTAAAACATGCTAACATATAGTTCATAGCTTAATTCTGATTCTTTACATAATGAAAACTCATTTTATCTCAAAGTAAAGATACATGTACAATTCCAATACACAACAGTTATGGCCTAAACTCATGCATCACAATCATCTCAATATAAATGCAATTATGATGCAACTCACTGCTTTGCCCAGCAGGCATGATCTTATCACTTAAACTGGAGTTAGAACTGAGTTCAGACTACGGAGAACGTCTTCTCCGGGGACGAATCCCACCCATTACTGGACCGAAGTCAAGTTTTCTCATAATTACTTAATTTTTTTAACTCATAGCGCGAAGGCCGACTTGAATTAACTCACGGTTGAAACCGGATTATATTACTCAAATGCACATAATCTCAATGAACTAATAAATGATATTCATCAAATGACAATAACGTCACATTTCGTAAGTTTCTAAAGCTAGGGTTCTCAATGTCAATAACAACTAACATGCAAACAAATTACTAATTACCTTAACTTAATCACATGATTTTCACATAATTGATAATAACTAACATCTACAAGTATAAAGAAGGGGGAATTAGAGGTTAGGGTTCATACTCAAGACATGCAATCACAAAAGTGTAAGTGTGTGAGTTGTACTCACCTAATCTTGAAGCTCAAAGGAAGAAGAGTGGGTAAGGATGGATCACGTGATGATTCCTTGCTCCATTTTCCCCTTTCAAGCTCCAATCCAAGCTTTCTCTCTCTAAAAACCCAGAGTCCCTCTCTCTAGACTAAGGAAGAAAAAGAAGGAAAAGTGAAATTATGATTCTGAAAGAGGAATCTGGTGCCTTAAGTGGATTCTCGCTCAAGCGAGCTCTTCTCGCTTGAGCGAGCTCTTCTCGCTTGAGCGAGCGTGTCGGTTGCATGGCTTTCCTTCACATTCTCGCTCAAGCGAAACTATCTCTCTTAAGCGAGAATGACCCAGAAAATACACCCTCTCTGGACGATTTTCGCTCAAGCGAGCTCCTTCTCGCTTGAGCGAAAATTGTCCAGAACGCCTTCCCAAAGTCCCTGTTTCTCGCTCAAGCGAGCTAGGCTCGCTTAAGCGAGAAATGCAGAAAACTCAAATCCAAGACTTTTCTGCATAATTCGCTCAAGCGAGATCTTCTCGCTTGAGTGAGACCACTGAAACTTAGTTTTAGCCTAAGTCTTATCTCCTAATTTCTTAAGCTTTATTTCCTTAATTATTAAAATACAATTTCCTATCTTAATCTTATGAATTAATAGAAGTTCTAATTTACGGGATGTTACAGGAAGCGCCCTGAAGTAGCCTGAAAAAAAAAGAAATATTACGAGGGTGCTCCTGGGAAGCGCCCTGGTTTTCTCAGGGAGGGCTCTTTTTGGAGCGCCCTCGTACTATTTTTTTTTAAGCTACTTCATTCTGATCCTAATATATTTTAGCATACTATTTTTAATTGTTTTCATACCAATGAGGTACCTCTAAAACCATGTATATTCCTTATCATTCAAACTATTATTAGATGTATGAAGAACCCTTTCATTCCATTTACACATTCACAACACAAACACAAGTTAACATCAATACTCCATATTAAGAATTCAAGACATGTAATACTTTGAATAGTTTCCTATACAACTACATAGAAGCAACCATAAATCATGACATGGAACAATAACTCAATTGGTAAATATATAACATACATGACCTATTAAAATTTTGGCAGAGTTTCCTCTGTTTATTCAAGTTTTCCAAATTTATCAAACACCTGTAAAACATTAATACCAGCAGGAAGAATTTATCATTCAACAGATCTAAAAAGTTTTGAATAGAATATGTTTAACACTACTAGCTACTCATCTAGATTTACCTATAAAAATTTCGGCAGAGTTTCCTCTGTTTATTCAACATTTCCCAATTGAACAAACACTTGTAAAACTCCATACCAACAGTCAGAATTTATCATTCAAAGAGTTACAATCAGTTCAGAATAGAACATCAAAGTATACAAAATTTACAGAACTTATCATTAACACACAATTTTGTACAACATTTTCAGATTACAAGTACATGTGTTTACTTACCATCAACAAGTACAAAACAATCACATACAATTGGTTACTACATGCTTTGCCCATTCTTCTCTAACCTCATCAAGTTGCTCCATAGTGTAAGTCGAGCATCGGTGTTGAGCAAAGTACTATAAAAACCAAAAATTGATTTCATTAAAAGAAGTACTAAATAAGGAGAAAATACTTAATTGTTATAACAATTCCAAATTACTTCTTTTGGTATAATGAGTGCATTTTGATTTATTATCTCCTTCATAAAAACGTATAACAAAAAGTCCGCAATCATTGTTGTTTGTTTGCCGTGGACACTACAAAAATAATTTATAATCAAATCTACTTACGTAATGATAAGTTACGAAGGAAAACAAGAGTTCGCGCAACATTACCTGTATGCGGTACCAAATGGGATCAATGATAATCTTATTTCTTGCTTCAGGAAAACAGCCTAGCTTTCGATATTCAGCAAAAGATTTAAACCAATATAACAAATAATGTGTATGAGAACTCTAATTAAACAATGTAAGTGTGATAGTATAAAGTTAATTGACACGGAATACTTACTTATTAATCACAGTCTTCATCGGTTCATAATGTGTAGGATCTTTACGCAAGGAGTCGAAAAAGTAAACCTTGTCAAAATCCCTTAAACTCAAGGCCATAAGAACCCAATGTCGCCTACAACCATATTGCAAGATGTGTCAAATGTACATTTTTTAAAAACAATAATATTGAGAAATAAACATATACTTCACATACCCGTCATGATTGTAAGGAACTAGAAACAACTTATCTTGCCCGCGATTATTATACAACACCCTACCTACAACTTCGTCTTGCTTAGTTGTTGCAATAAAAGCTGTGGTAAGTTGTGGAGATATGAAAACATATCTATCCGTGCGGGCAGATGGAAGTAATAGCTCCTTGTACAAGTAACTGTGTAATAAAAAAATTGGATATTGTTAACTAATTTTACAATGCTTATCATAAAATGAGAATGACATACTATGAATTTTTTAGAATTCAAAATACCTGGAGTAGATGTCTATGATAGTGTCATCTAACCAATCACGATACAACACGGAATGAAGACAATTTGCATTGATCCATTATTTACTTCATCTGGAGTAACAATACCCGCAACTATGTTGCAACTAATGGTAGAACCACTTTCTTGCATCTTTACTGAGTAGTACATATCTAGTAGTTGCAAGTTCGTGGTGGAAGGATTGGTGGGCCTTGAGGTGACAACCTGTAGAGTAGTTTATCTAATTGGAGACTTATGTATTGGTGATTCATTTGAAAAATGAGTCTCCACAGGCGGTGCCGCTGCGGAAGTTTGGGGAGTCTAAAATTTCAACAAATTGAAGAATTAGTATTTGTAATTGAACTTATATAAATGAACTTTTTACACAAATAAAACTATAAATGTGCCAATGCATCCAATCCAATATAAATACATGGCCAAGCCACGAAACACCCTAATGCATCTCCAACAGTACTCAATTCCCCAAAACCATCTGGGCATGGAAGCGCAACATGTGGTTCAACACAGCGGACAACCTCGTGTACTTGGTGCACCCGTTGTACAGTGGTTTTTCAGCATCACTAGCTAGGGTATCAAACATTTGGGGTCAATCTCTAAGGTCCTCTTCAACCACATTTCGAATCTCATCAATTCTGTCACAATCCTCCTGTCCGGTCCCAAACTCATCATCACTAGGTTGTACGTTGACATTATTCTCTCCCATACCACTATGTTCACTTCTAGTCTCACCATGAAATTTCCAACATGTGTAACTCTGATCAATTCCAAAACAGAAAAGACGGTTCCTCAACTTTGCTTCACTTACTCGCTTAGAACAAAAACATTTCATACAAGGACACACAATTCTACTAGGATTTGTTGCATGGTCAACGACAAACTTTATGAACATTTCCACTCCTTTCTCATACTCATTTGACAAATGGTTTGCAAACATCCAAGAACGATCCATATTCTACCAACATAACATCAAATCATTTATAATTAGCTCGAAAAGGAACACATAATTTAGATGTAATAACAAATTTACTACATGCTTACCTAAATCATTCTAAAAATTTGAGCAACATTTCACCTATTTTTTTTAAGTATCACAAATTTATGCAACACATTTCTAACCCTAATATCAACAACTACATCAATATGAATAATAACAGTTATATCACAATCATTTTAATAAAAAAATAGGATGCAAAAAAAGGGTGCAGTAAGCAGAAACAATGGTTCAGGTAGCAAAAATAGTGGTGCAGTAAGCAGAAAAATGGTGTAGATAGCAGAAATAATGGTGCAATAGAAACAGTGGTGCAGCTAGCAGAAACTAAGGTGCAACAGAAATAATGGTGCAATTAGCAGAAAACAGACATACATAGAAACATGGTGGCACATAGCAGAAACAGTGGTGTGGGAAGAAACTACATTTAAGAAAAAAACAAGAGGTGCAAACAGTGGAAAATGTGGTGTCAACAACAACTTTAATTTAGAAAAAAAATACCTGTGCGTGAACTGCTCGCGGAGGAGAACAGAGCTGCTGCGGTGCTGCTCGCGGCGGAGGACGAAGCTTCGTGGCGGATGAAGAAGCTTCTCGCGGCGGAGGAAAGCTTCTCGCGCGGAGGAGGAACTCCGTAGATCTGCTCGTGCGGAGGACGGCAGACGTAAGGCGGCGACGGCGTTCGGCGGAGGGGAAGGGAGGACAGCAGCGGCGGACGAAGTTTGAGGGAGGGAGAGAGAGGGCTCTGGTTTAGAGAGATAACTTAGGGTTTAGAGAGAGAAAAAAGAGATGCAACTGAGCGGGAGGAAAAAATCGTAATTTTCACATATGTATTACAAAGCAGGGTGCTTCCTGGAGCGCCCTAATGGGAGGGCGCTTCTCGGAGCGCCCTTAACAGCAATGTATTTAAAAAAACCTGTGTACATTAGGGCGTTCATATAAAGCGCCCTAAAGACCTTATTGGGAGGGCGCGTCTGGGTTCGCCCTGATTAGAGAAAGTAATTACAAATTCAGGGTGCGCAAATGGAGCGCCCTAACCTTTAACTGTAAGGGCAATCCCGCCCAAATTTAAAGCACCCTGAAGTTTAAAACGATCAATTTAAGCGCTAACCAACACGGGAGCACACTAAAGTAGGTGCTCTTATATCCTAAATTTGGCGTAGTACACAGGTAAATCTGGGAATTTGAAATATCTAGGTAAAGGAATAAACATTATATAATCAGAAAAAGGATGGAAACATGTATCTGTGTCATTATTCAAATCGATCTGTGATTCTAAGTGTTCTGAAGGAGTTCGGGTTTCCGAGGAGTGTGTATCGTCCTCCTCTTCTTCCTGTGAGTTCCGTGTATTATTCAAATGTTCTCGCATTGCTCTGTTCTCCTCCAAAACCCTCTGGTTTTCCTGTCTGAATTGCTCGAGTTGCTGAACGAGTTCTTGCAATGTTGGTCCTTCATCGTTGTTGCTTGACCTCGTTCTAACCATTTTTTGGAATACTTGTGGTTCTCTGGGAGAGTTTTACCAGAGCCCCACGGTGGGAGCCAAATGTTCTTACAAAGCCTAATTTTTACTCGTATAGTATAAGAAGGCTAATGTAGAGAATCTAGTGTGTGTCCTAATGTTGTCTACGCCCCTCTTTTTATAGGGTTGAGGGACATCTTCTATTTATGGTATGATCTTCTGATTGGGATGCACTCTACACTGATTCCGCCATCAGGCTGCTTGATATCAGTTCTTTCCTTATCTGTCTCAATTCCCTCCTTTAGTCATGCCTGGTATCCTGATATGATGTATTAGGACGGTTTACCCCGAGCTCTTCCTGGCCTATTTGTCTAGAGAAAGGACGAGCTTAGCTGGTACGTAACACCTCCCATCCAAGTGTGCATTCCTGGTCTTGCCCATGGAATTGGCTGTGGGGACAATTTTGCCCATGGCTTCTCAGCTTATAAATATGAGATTTCACATGGGGCTTCCCCCACTTTCTTGTGTGATTACTCTACTTTCATAACAGTTTCGAAGCTTATCTCTGCTAATGATCATGGTCGAGATGTGATAGGGTGGTTTGGACTTTGGGATGATGATCTAAGGTAGAAAACACTTTATATAGGAGGTGGATTCTTGATCTATATAGTAACTCTGGTGGTGGAGAGTGTGATCACTTGCAAAGACACTCTAATGACTACATTAGAAAAGGGTTTGAAGCAAAATGTAAGCTGGGAATAGATAACGTACATTAACCATTATGGTGAATGGTATTTAATTTATAGGCGATTTAAGTATTGTGGATAGACCGATAGAGGTAGGGAGCTTCACATGACATCAACCTTACCCACTTGTTCTATAATCTCTCTTATCACGTTTTAGTCCGCTTGAGCTACCCTGTAATCCACCAACCTACACTTAATTACCTGTGTAAGTAGCTAAGCTATTCAGCTTGAGTGATGGGAGGTGCATTAAATTAATGCTTATGATCTAGGTTGCAACATTAACAGGGATAGTTTGTCCAAGGTGTGGTTACCCATGTATCTTAGTCACAATTATGGGGTATGGAGTTATGGATGCGGTTGCATCGATCCCAACCAATGTGAGAGGTACATGTTGTAATTGCAAGCGCACAATTTGGTTGAGTAATGTAAAAGATGTCGATCGTATACACAAGGACTATATTGTTAACTACCATTAAGTTTTATGATAATTAAGTGAACCCTAAAGGGATCAAACTCATTTCCGTGATTTAGAATCCCATGTTCAATTTTATAGTTTGCAACAATCCCCTAATATCTAAAATTATGTGAGTAAGAGGCCTACAAAATTTACAAGCATTAAAATTATTTAAAACTATATCAACACAAGCTAACATTAATTAATATCTGGGAACAAATCAAAACATAATTGATAATCCTATGTTGGATTACTCTTAATTTCTAAAATAAGAAATCTACTCAGTAATATCCAGATTAAAATCAATAAATCTCAATCAAAACATATTAATTCAATAAGATTACAGAAGAATAAAGTAGAAAAAGAAAACTTTAATTCCCGCTCTCTATAACTCGTTGTCTAGTTCATTAATCAAGAACTAGTTCATTAATCAGAAATCCTATGCCCCACTCTTTAAAAAATCAAGAACTCTTCATTTTCTTTGGAATGTAAGTCGGCTTGAAATGATCTTCTAATCTAAAAAAGTGTCTTACTTAAGCTTAAATAAACCCACCTTTAATCCCACTTTGGGTCCAATTAAAACCAAACAAATTAATTAAAAAAGCACCTTTCAAGGTCGTAACTACACTGATCGTGCTTCGAACCACTTACTGGTGATGGTTGTTTTTAACCGCTTATTTTTATAGTTTTTTTAAGTACTAAGAAAATGTTTTGTTAAATTTATAGAAGTATAATATAATTAGTTAATACGTGCTAGTGATGGTATTCACCGGTGAAGCCGAGTTTTAAGAACTTGGAATTACTAATTGGGGACGAAGAAAAGAAATACTGAACTTGACAAGAAAACGTAGCAGTGATTCAGGGAAGGGCTCTTATCGACACGTAAAATTGGGGAAGGCATGCCCAAGGACAAGTGTGCTCTGGAAGCAGTTACAGAGTACACTTGTAGATAGATATTCTTGCAAAATTGGCAACTACCAAAATGCTAAGGTCTTAGCAGATTTTGTAATATGTACTGTTTGTTATGTGTTTGTCTTGTGTATGTTTTGCGCTTCCAGTGGCAGTAATAATTTATCTTCCTGTTTAATTGTGCCACGTGGAATGAACACAGTGTATGAAGCAAGCCGTGGTCACTTGTACAGAAGGATTGGCACGCAACGCAAGCAAGCAAGCCAGAGAACCTGATGAGTTGCTTGCTAGAGACAAGAGGATTTAATTTAATGCATGTGTGTTTTCATGAAGGTAAAATTAATTTTGAATTAACATGCTTTTATAAAATTGATTTTGAAATAATGCGAAAATTAGTAAATTTGTTTCAGAGAAAACCTAGGTTTGGCACAAAAAATCAATTTTACAATTAACCATTCAAACATGTTTTTTGGAGTGAAAACACGTTTCACCATGATCAAACTTTGGTTTCAGGATCGCAGATTATAGTTTTGCAGAATTGATTTTAAATCATTTTCATTCAACGTGCTTCATAAAACATGTATAACTCATTTTATCCATTGATTTCTATACTCAATTTTACAATATTGTGGATAGTTGATGACTCTCTTCACTACAGGATGAATTATATATGCAGGGGTTATTCGTGTTGCGAACTTGTCTCTGGATCATTGGGTGGCAGAACTATAGGACATGAATTCTCTTGTCTAATGTACAGAGTTTCCCTTCTCTTCCATTTATTCATGCACTTTGCATCATATGTTAAGTGATTTATTTTTACTGCGTTATAGATATGAACATATATGGTTTCCATATGTAATTGGCTCAGAAATAGCTGGCTTCATATCTTATCCTTCATTATGGATCGTTGAGGACAGCAATGCACCTAACTTTAATTGGTACAGTTAGATGCAATGGTATAATGAGCATATCAGGAAGCTAGGAGAAATCCATTAATCGGAGTTCTTATGTTGTAGGATATGCCATAAATTTTAAAACTGATATGTAATCTTTTGAAGCTTACGTGTGGAAAAGTTGGGGGGGGGGGGAGAAATAGAAAAAAAAAAAGAAATGAAATTTGAACCGAAAATACGATAAATATGATAATTGATATAATAAATAAAGAAGAAAATGAATTTAAAGAAAAGTGTAATAAAATTGGGTGTATAAAAATAAAAGTTATTTTATAAATTGATAGTTGATTGCACTGTCCGTTGTTCCCCCAATTATATTATTTGGGGGAAAGATCTGGATGACCTTTCCTTCCGTGCTGACATTACTAAATTGACTGTTGGACTTGGATATATCTTGATGATGCTGAAATGTAAGTTAATCCTTCAAAAGATTTGTAAGAATAAATGTATCGATTGAGGTTAATTTGACATCATATATTGACAAATTCCATGAAGTCATTTTCATTTTCTCACCTTAGTAAAATACACAAAACTAAGCTTTCTTTTTTTGAAAAAAAATTAAAGAAAACTGAGCGTGTTTTGACAACTCTAGGGTCTAGGTTGTTCATGTTATTGCATAGAGAGTGTTAACATGGGGGAATCAAGTTCCTTGTCAAATTAAAAAAAAATGAAATGACGCAGCAATAAAAAGAGAAAGAGAATGAATGATATCACTTAGAAGAGGTTTTTCTTGTCAGGAGAATTTTTTTTTAATTATAAAAATAGAGAAAGAAACAGATTTAATAAGTTAATTACATTTTTTTAATTAGTAAAACAAGGAAAGAAAGAGATAAAGGAAATGTATGAATTTAAATCCATCTCTTTAAATCTGAATTAAACCTTACCAAAAAAATCTGAATTAAAGAGTTGAATTTCATAAAGGATGGTGTTGATATATATGGTGGCTCACTTTTTAATTATATTAACTTAAATCCGTCCTCTTTTCTTAATGAGCGGTATAACATATAGGTGTGGCGTTCACTTTAATGAGTAGCAGCTGGCAACATGTATTGGACGAAGCACGAGATTAGTAGCCCACTGAACTGCGCACATTATTCCAGCAGTTGACTTCTTTATGCAAGTTTTGTTGTCCTGTCCAACCTACTTGGTTGTAGCGTATTTTGTCAAAGAAATAAGAGTGTTTCAACATGGATACATTCATTGCCAATGTCATTTGCCTCTCGCAATAGCTATAGGACCGGGAGGATTTAAGATATCTTTGATTTAGAGTATGTTTAATTTAGTGTTATACATGGTAAACTCATATTTTCAACGTTAGAAATAATTGTTTTAAAAAATTTAAATTTAAGTTTGATCAGTTTTAACGCGAAATCAAACACACACTTAGTGTTGAATGTGATGGTATAAAAGAAAATGGCTTGTGCTTGATGGGATTGAGAACCGATTAATTTTGGTTGAAGAAATAAGAGAGCAACTCAAGGGAAGGGTAAGATGACTATAGAAATTGCTTTAGGTCCTTGTGTTATAAGACTCATAATTTTATATTTACATAAATTATAATTATATAAAAAATTTATATAAATATATAATAGATCTCAATAAATATTATTAAGGGTTAAATATGTTTTTGGTCCCTAAACTTTCACCCGAATTTGGTTTTGGTCCCTAATTTTTTTTTTCGTTGGTTTTGGTCCCTAACGTTTTCAAATCATTGAAATTAGTCCCTACCTTCACCCTTATATTTAAAGAGTTGACGGCAAAGACTAATTTCAATGATTTGAAAATGTTATGGACCAAAAACAACGAAAATAAAAAATTAGGGACCAAACCCAGATTCGGGTTTGATCCCTAAACTTTCACCTGAATTTGGTTTTGGTCCCTAAAATTTTCAAATCATTGAAATTAGTCTCTGTCGTCACCCCTATATTTAACAGAGTTGACGGTAGGGACTAATTTCAATGATTTGAAAACGTTAGGGACCAAAACCAACGAAAAAAAAGATTAGGGACCAAAACCAAATTCGAGTGAAAGTTTAGGGACCAAAAACATATTTAACCCTATTATTAATAATTAAAATTCTCTCCTAATTAAAAAATAATGAAAGAAAATTATTAATTAATTAATAGGTAGAATTAGAATATAGAGATTTTACTCGTAAAAAATATATCTCATCTTATTATGACTATGTTTGTAACTAATATTTATCTTATTAATCAATTTTTCCTATCATATTATTAATAATTCTAATTAAAATACATATTTTTGTATTATTTAATAGGGTCAAATATGATTTTGGTCCCTGAAAATATAGCGAAATTGGGTTTTGGTCCCTCATTGATTTTTTTCATTGGTTTTGGTCCTCCCCTTTTTAAAATTGTTGAGTCTCAAAAATATCATAAGGAAGATTATGATGATTTAAGACAGCTCAATCCCTAAGTTTTAATGTTTAACAAATTTGGTTAAAAGAACTATCATGGATACATATGTTTTTAATGTTTTATCTATGATTTCAGCAAGCCACTTTAATCTTAATAAAGACTGTCTGAAGGTTCAACCTGTCTGAAGTGTTGAAGCCGTCTGAAGTCGTATTTTATGACGTGGCACATCTTGCTGAAGTTGTGAGAAGACTTGTCTGAAGTTCTGAAGAGTCAAATCTCTCTCTGCTGCACACAACTTTTCAAGGCTTATTTTGGCAAAGACACAGAGACCTTTCCTGGGTTGTTTGAATTTCATACACCATTTGGGAAATCTCTGCAGCGCAGTTTTTTGCAGCAACAACTGTGGCAGCTTTTGTCAGCAGCAACCTTGGATGCTGTCAGAAAAGTTTCAAAATGCACAGAATGCTCAGGAGCATGTCTCACAACGGATTAAAAAGCATTAAATGCTATCTCTAAACGGTGAATTTTCAACGGATTGAAGACTGGGTATAAATACCCTTCATCTGAAGATCATTCATTAACAACTACAACAAAAAAGAACAAGAGATTACATTTCAAGAGAAACAAAACGCTGCTAGTTTTACTCTGTAAAACTTACTCTGATAAAAATTCTTTGTACATCATTTCATATATTCTGAGTATACCTCAGTTATTTGTACATTGTAACAGTTTAAGCTTCAAACTGGTTTAGTTTTAGAGCTTAAACAATCTTTTCTCTGTAAAACTGTTTTTGAGCCTGGAAAGGCTTGTTGTCTAAAGAATACTTGTTTGTAAGAGCTTGGAGAGGCTTGTTGTCTAAAGAATACTTGTTTGTAGAGCCTGGAGAGGCTTGACTGTAAAAGAATACTTGTAATCTGGTTGAGATTAAGAGAAAATCCAAGTGCTCGTTGGCATTGGGACTGGACGTAGCTCACAGTGGTAGTGAGTGAACCAGGATAAATTCTATGGCTAAGTTTTCTTACCCTTATCTCTTGTCAATTCGTTTATTCTAATCAAAGGGTGTTGAAAAATTGTTCTGATAATTTATAAAAGCAAGAAACGTTTTAAAAACATATTTTCAGAACCTGTCTTAAGAAACTTTAGACAACCCCTTTAACCTGTCTGAAATTTCATTATAAAAGCTGTTTGCGAAAAGCTTTCATAAGTTATTTAAGAAACACTATTCAACCCCCCTTCTAGTGTTTCCCTGTGTTTCTACAGTTGGTACCAGAGCTTAACTCAGGGTTGAGCACCTAACAAGTGTTGAGGTTTAAAGATCCAGATGGAAGCACAACCAACAGCAGCCACTACATCACAGAAGGAGCCTCTGTGACAAGGCCTCCAGCTTTTATTGGTGTAGACTACCATTACTGGAGAGATCGCATGAAGTTGTTCATTGAAAGCAGCAACATCAGTCTCTGGGATATAGTAACTGAAGGTGACTATATTCCCATGCGTGGTAATGAACCCATTCCTAGGTCTGAATGGTCCATGGAGCAGAGAGCTCAGGTTCAATTAAATGCTAAGGCAAAACTCTACCTGGTATGTTCATTGAACAAAGTAGAGTATGAGAAAGTTCATGGATGCTCCTCTGCCAAGGAAATCTGGGATACATTGGCATCAGCCCATTAGGGAACTGATAATGTCAAATAATCCAAGATAAGCATGCTTGTTCATCAATATGAGATGTTCAAGATGCATGAGTCTGAAACTATTGACCAAATGTTTGGTAGGTTTCAGACAATAACAAATGGACTGAGATCTTTGGGAAGATCTTATGAATCTAGAGATAATAATCGAAAAATTCTGAGAAGCCTTCCCAAGGCTTGGAGACCCAAGGTTACTGCCATTCAAGAGGCTAAAGATTTAAACACCTTGAAAATGGAGGAACTATTGGGCTCTCTCAAAGTCCATGAGTTAGAACTTGGAGAGGATGAATCCAAAACTAAATCTCTGGCATTGAACACCAGGACCAGACAGACTAGGCATGGGAACATAAAAGCCATGCAAGCTGAGGAAACTTCAGAAGCAGATGAAGACTCTGAAGATAGCTCAGAAGAAGATGATGATCTTGCTCTTCTCAGCAGAAAGATCAATAGGATGCTGCAGAACAGAGGAAAGTTCAGAAAGAACCAATCCTCTACCTCTAAATCAGGTAAATCAGGTAAGGATTTACACAATGACAAAATTATATGTTTTGAGTGTAAACAACCAGGTCACATGAAGGCAGAATGCCCAAGACTAAAAAAGAATAACTTCAAGAAGAAGAAGTTCTTAAAAAAGAAGAAGGGTCTGATGGAAACATGGGAGGATCTTGAAGAGTCTACCTCAGAAGAAGAGGGAGACACTTCAGAAGAGGCCAATCTATGTCTTATGGTCGGCCTGCCCTCATCAGACAGCTCAGAATCTGAGGTATTTCCTTTAACCCTTCAAGAGATGTATGATGACCTGAAGGAAAGTTCCAAGGAACTCTTCAAAGAGTATAAGAATCTGTCCAAAGCCCACACAGAAATGTGTAGTAAATATGAGGCTCTTGAGATAGAAAATATTATGCTCAAGGAGAAGATCCTTGTATCTGAAAACAGCAGTTCACAAACTGTGTCTGAAGAAAATCAAAAACTTCAGAAATAGGTTGAGGAACTAACAAGAGACTTAGCCAAATTTGTCAAAGGAACAAAAAATCTTAATATAATGCTTGGAAATCAAAGGCATTCCCTTGACAAAAGTGGTTTAGGATTTTATGATCACAACATCTCTGAACCTCCTACTGTCTTAAATTTTACTAAAGGCAAAAAGAAGGTTATTGGGTGTTCTCACTGTGGCAAGCCTGGACACAATGTGGCTCGGTGCAAACACAAGAGAAAAACAAGGCCCAAAGCTAACAAGAAAGGACCCAAAAAATATGGGTACCTAAAAACTTGATCATTCCTGTTGCAGATGTGTTTAACAGGACAAAGGAAACCCCACAAATGGTACCTGGACAGTGGATGCTTGCGACACATGACAGGAGAAAGGTCTTTGTTCCAAAACCTTAGGCCCATAGCAGGAGGTGTGGTCACCTTTGGTGGAAACCAGCAAGGGAAGATCACAGGAATAGGGACTGTGGGTATGTCTCCTCTCTCCCTCATTAAGAATGTTCTTCTGGTAGAGGGACTGCAACACAATTTACTGAGCATAAGTTAATTATGTGACAGTGGATATGTGGTCTCCTTTACTAAAGAAGGATGCATAGTCAAAGACTCTCTTGATCAAATCCTTTTTACTGCTAAAAGACACAGTAATGTGTACAAAATTGATCTAGAGGAGCTAGCAAGTCAAAATGTAAAATGTTTTATCTCTGTTGAAGATGAAAAACAGATTTGGCATCAAAGACTTGGGCATGCCAGCTTGAGATTAATCTCAAAGTTAGCAAAACACAACCTTGTTAAAGGACTGCCTAAGCTTTCTTACAAATCTGACATTTTATGTGAAAGCTGTCTGAAAGGGAAACAAACAAGACACTCTTTTCAGAGTAAGAATGTTGTTTCCACTAGCAGACCTTTAGAACTGTTACATATTGACTTGTTTGGTCCTATTAGAACAGAAAGCATTAGTGGTAAGAAATATGGTTTGGTCATTGTTGATGACTATTCTAGATTTACATGGGTGTTATTCCTAAGAAGCAAGGATGAGACTTTCAGGAATTTCACAATATTCTGCAAGAAGGTACAAAATGAAAAAGGATTCTGTATATCCGTCATCAGAAGTGATCGTGGTGGAGAGTTTGAGAATGCAAACTTCCAACTGTTCTGTGATGAGAATGAGATCTAACACAATTTCTCTATGGCTAGAACACCTCAGCAAAATGGGATTGTTGAGAGAAAGAACAGAAGCTTGCAAGAAATGGGAAGAACCATGCTCAACTCTTGCAACCTACCAAGATCCTTCTGGGCAGAAGCTATTAATGCAACTTGCTACCTTCAAAACAGAATATTGGTAAGACCAATTCTGAAAAAGACTCCTTATGAATTGTGGAAAGGAAGAAAGCCCAACATATCATATTTTCATCCTTTGGATGTGAGTGTTTTATACTCAACACTAAGGATGATCTTGGTAAATTTGATGCAAAGTTTGATAAAGGATTTTTCATAGGATATTCTGAAACATCTAAAGCCTATAGAGTATTCAACTCTAGAACTTTAATTGTGGAAGAATCAATTCATGTAAATTCAATAACAAGAAAGAGACTGATAGGGAACTATCAGATCTAGAATATGATTTTGCAGGTATGGAGCTGAATGATCATAACAGCTTGAGGGATGAACAGGTGTCTGAAGCACCATCTGTCACTGAACCTCTTCAGACAAATGTTGAGTCTCAGACAGATCAGACAGTATCTCAGAAAACTAACTAGAGATACAAGTCACATCATCCTAAGGAGCAAATCATTGGCAGCACTTCAGAAGGAGTTAAGACAAGATCAAAAGTCAAGAATCTGAATTTTCTTGCTCTCCTGTCTGAAATTGAGCCAAAGAACATTGATGAAGCTCTGCATGATGAATGATGGATCCTAGCCATGCAAGAAGAGCTAAATCAGTTTGCTAGAAGTGATGTATGAACTCTTGTTCCTAAACCCCATGGGAAAACTATTATTGGAACCAAATGAGTGTTCAGAAACAAGTTGTCTGAAGAAGGTAAAGTGGTCAGAAACAAGGCAAGATTGGTGGCTCAAGGATACAATCAACAAGAAGGTATTGACTTCACTGAAACCTTTGCTCCAGTTGCCAGGTTAGAAGCAATTAGAATTCTTCTATCTTATGCTGTAAATAATGGCATCAAACTATATCAAATGGACGTTAAAAGTGCCTTCCTCAATTGGTTCATTGAAGAAGAAGTTTTTGTTAGACAACCCCCTGGTTTTGAAGATACTGCTTTTCCTGATTATGTTTTCAAACTGAAAAAGGCTCTTTATGGTCTGAAACAAGCTCCCAGAGCATGGTATGACAGACTGAGCAGCTTTCTTATCAAAAATGGTTTTGAAAGAGGAAAAGTAGACACAACCCTTTTCAGAAAATAGTCTAACAAAAACTTTATACTTGTTCAGATATATGTTGATGATATTATTTTTGGTTCAACTGATTCTTCTCTATGTAAGGAGTTTTCTGAGTTGATGCAATCAGAGTTTGAAATGAGTTTAATGGGAGAATTAAAATTTTTCTTAGGGCTTCAGGTTAAACAAGATTCTGATTGTATATGGATCCACTAGGAAAAGTATACAAAAAGAAATGCTTAAGAAGTTCAACATGAGTGATTGCAAACCCATGTCAACTCCTATGCATCCCTCTGCATCTTTGAGCAAAGATGAAAAGGAAGAACCAGTGAATCAGACTTTATACAGAGGAATGATTGGCTCTCTGTTGTATCTAACTGCAAGCAGACCTGACATAATGTTCAGTGTTTGTCTCTGTGCTAGATTTCAATCAGATCCAAGAATTACTCATTACAAAGCTGTAAAGAGAATTTTTAGGTATCTGAAAGATACTACTAATCTTGGTCTGTGCTATAAGAAGAGAAAAGATTGCAGGTTAATAGGATATTGTGATGCTGACTTTGCTGGAGATATAATGGAAAGAAAGAGCACCAGTGGAGGATGTCATTTCTTTGGAAATAACATGATCAACTGGTCAAGCAAAAGGCAAAGCACCATTGCTTTATCAACAGCAGAAGCAGAATACATCTCAGCAGCCAGTTGTTGTTCACAACTGCTATGGGTGAAGTATCAGCTTGAAGATTTTAACATTCCTATCTCTGCTATACCTGTTCTTTGTGATAATACAAGTGCTATTAATCTGTCCAAGAACCCCATCCAACATTCTAGGGCAAAGCATATAGAAATCAAGCATCATTTCATTAGAGACTATGTTCAGAAAGGTGTTTTTGATATTCAGTTCATTGACACAGAGCATCAATGGGCTGACATATTCACAAAACCCCTAGCTGAAGATAGATTTAAGTTCATACGCAATAATCTGAACATACATGCATTTCTAAATGATTGTCTGAAATATGTTGTTGTCTGATATATTAAGTGTGTCTGAACTTATAGCTTGTCTGAACTTTGTGTGGGTGTCTGAAATTCTCATATGTCTGAAATAACTACTGACGTGGCTATCTGAGACGGTTGATTTCCATTATTTTAAAGTTTTGTCTCTTCCACTTCGCACGTTACCCGAAGTCTGCGCAGCCGGTACAGAGAATCATTGCATCGTGGGTCTATAAATACAGCAGTAAGTGTGTCGAGGAAGTTTTTACAACTCTCACACTATCTCTCTCTCTTCAACAATCAAGAAAGTTTTATCTCTCTCTCTCGAAGCTTTTTCTCTGCAACAACAATGGCACCTAAGGCATCTTCTGCAAGAAATGTGGTCAGAACCAAGGGTGTTAACCTAGAGCAGCTTCAAGACCTTGGTATGGACTTGGTTGGTGAGTTTGATGGAGCGGGATGGACTCCATTCTTTGAGAACATCTACACTGCTTAGCATGAACAAAGTGTGGTGGAGTTCTGGACTTATGCTAGAGGTATTCCCAACTCTAAGGGAGTATATACCAGCATTAAGTCTACTGTGCTTGGTATCCCTGTGTTTCGTTGATGAAGGGATTCTTCCACCATTCTGGGTGTGAAAACTGAAGGTGTTACCTTCACTCCAGGCTGGGAGGTGAAGAAAGGTGGGCACAAGGAGTTCACCAAGTTGCTGTATGGAACAGAAGAACTAGAGAGCATGAATGCAAAATACATGCTGGAGAAAGTCAGGGTTCTTCATGCTATCTTGGGGAACACCATAATCCCTAAGAGTGGAAGCAGGGATCATGTTTCAGAACTGGAGAGGTTCTGTCTGATAAACCTGATCAAGAAAAAGAAGATGAATCTTCCTAGCATCATTCTGTTTCACATGCAAAAGAAGATCAGAGATTCTGCATCCAGTCTTCCTCACAACACTCTTATCACAAAAATCCTTCTGCACTTCAAGGTTCCCATAAAAAGGTTGTTTGATCACAAAGGCCCAGTTTTCTTTGGAGAGAACAACCTGAAGAGCATGCAGATAAAGCTGACTCCAAGGCCTCCATCTCCCTCTCTGAAGGAGAGCATTCTGTCTGAGAAAGCTGCAAGAAGGAGAACAACCTTAGAAGTCCTTGAGGATGAGCTTCGGGGAGATATACGGAAAAAGGAGTTCAAGCCTTCTAAGCCTTCCCCCCAGCAGAAGAGAAAGAAACTCCCTGTGAGGAGCTCAGCAAAAGTTTCTCTGGAAGCTTTACAGACTCAGGGATCTGAACCTGTTCAGAAGGCTCTGACAAAGTCGTCTGAAATTGTGGGTCAGACATCTGAAGCTGTTAAGACTCTGTCTCATAAGCCTACTTCTGAACTAGAAGGAAAGGCTCAAGAGATGGCTGAGATTGCTGACTCTGAGGCAGTACCAGCAGAACCCTTAGCTGCATGTCCATCAGATCCTGAACTGATTCAGGTAGCAGCTCTTGCTACTGCATTAGAGCAAGAAGAGTTGGAGAAGAAGGCAGAACAAGAAAAATCTGACTATGCTATAGTTGTGGCCTCTCAACTTGCTTTTGCTGAAGATGATAGGCTAGCTACTATAGCCCAAGCATCTAAGAAAAGGAAAAGATCAAGTGCTCAGCAAAGGAAGAGTGCAAGGACAAAGCTGTTTCAGACAACCCCTGCACCACCTGCTAGAGTAACAAGGAGCACTGCCAGCCAACTTGAGGAAATGGATGAAGCTGGTAAGTACCAAAATTTCGTTAAAGCAAACCTCTTTTTCAAGAGGAGAAGAGAAGAAAAAGAAAAGGAATCTGAAGTTGTGAAGCCTCCTGTAAAAAGGCTCAAGGTAAGGTTGACAATGTTACACCATCTCCACCATCCTCACCTGAGAAGAAAGATGAGAAGAAGGAAGAAGAGAAGGTTGTAACTGAACCTGAGAAGAGGGATTCAGAGATTCAAGAAGAAGAATCTGCATCATCACCATCATCATCCCCATCATCTTCAGAAGCTACACAGTCTGAAGATTTCTTAGAAGATCAACATGAAGAAGGCCATTCACAAGTCTGGAAGGGAGGTATGCTTGCCTGAGCTGCTGAGGTTAGGTCCTAAAAGTAGGGATTTCTTCACAGAACCTACTTTTGACCCCTATGCATGGCCCCTTACTGATTGACATTTGAGTTAGCCTCTGAAGTTCCACACATCAGGTATGAAGGCCTGTTTACTGAAAGGGAAAGGGTTCCCAAATTCCCAATTTGAAGAGCTTCAGTACTTCGGAGATGAGCCCCCTATCTCTCTGCATCAAGGTCTTATCAAGCAGACTGCAGCTGAAGTAAGAGCAAAGTACGAAGGAAATTCAAATGTTGCATATTATGGTCAGCTGGAGAAGATCAGAAAGGGTAAAGGCCCTGCTCATAAGTGGGCTCCTCTTAACCCTTTTTCTGCTGACTCTTTGAAATTGTCCAATGAGGATTGGAGCTTTGCTAGGCAACTATCAACAGAGGCTGAGCTGTTTGAAATGGACTATCTGAAACTGGTAGGCATGAGAGGGTACAGGCCCCCAAGGGCAATTTCCATCAGGCCATCCACAAAGATCTTAGTGCAACCTGATAGAATCATTCCCAGGTATCCCCTGGAGGAAGGCTCTGAAGACAAGTTTAAGGAGCTCAAGACTTATCCTAATTATCTGCATATGTATGAGTTCTTGTCTGAAGCTGCCTGGAATAAGAAGTTCCCTGCAATGATCAAGAAACAAGGTGGAGGCTTAGATCATTCTTCCAAGGATTGGATGTGGTCATCCTACTGGAATATCAGAGAAGGTGCTGGATCTTCTTATGGTACTTCAGGACAGGATGAAGACTCCATGACATATCCTGGTGCCTCTACTCTTGTAGATTATCAGTATGTCAGAGGCAGATTCCCTATGGCTTCTTTCACAGAGGATTGGCCTGTCATGATTCCAATTCATAAGTTCCACTTTGCTGATAAGTGTAAAATTAGCGTTATTTTCATATAGTTTTTATTACACTTATCAAGGTTAAAATAGTAATTTATGCCCCAAAATATCCCTTTTTATTAATAATTATAATAATTGTATTTATTTGATACAAATTTGAATATGATGCTATTTTAAATAGAAATTTGCTATTTTATGCAGAATTATAGCAGATTTGGGACAAGAGTGGAAAAAGCAATCAGAATGGAGGATATTGCAGATTCAGAAATTAAATAAATAAAAGAAATCAGAGAATCCTGCAAAGAATCTTTTCAATTCAAATCCAAGGCAGATAAATACAATAATAATTCGGATAAAAGGGATAAAGGAAAACCAGATGAGATCAGAAAGGAATCAAGAGGTTAGATCCACAAATCAAGGAAAGCTGCAGCGAGTCACACGCTCCACATGCGCTTAGCGCGCGTGGAGCGCATGAGTAGATTGGCCAGGCTTCATGTGCGCTAAGCGCACATGAAGCGCGTGTCCTGATTAATGAAGCCGCGCGCAGTTGACGTCAATTAATGAAAGGGAAGCTCCTGATTGGTAAAGCTTCACAACAGTGACGTCAATTAATGAAAAGGCAGCCTCTGATTTGATTAAACACTCACCAGTGACATCACAACCTGATCCCTTGAAGGTTTTCCAACTCTATAAATAAAGCCATTTGCAAAGGTCATAGACACGGTCCTTGGGACCAAAACACTGATACGGAGAGAGAGTAGTATAGGATTGAGAAAGGTGACGAATTTCTCAGTAGTTAGTAATGGCTACCATGAGTAGCTAAACTCTCTAGTAGGATTTGATGTAGTAGATTCGATCCCCTTGTGTATAAGAATTCTCTTTTTTATTTATTTATGATTCTATGCTTGTAATCTATCGGTATCTTTATGCTGTGTGTAATGCATCAACTCCGCGCGTGCGCCGGGATGGTAGGCTAGTGCTCTAGATACAAAAAGTGGAACTCCGGCTAGTATCAGAGGTAGGTGAGCATGGAGCTGTTCATGAAGCTTATTCTCGGATTGCTAAAGGTACTCGGTTTAATTATATCGTAGCATGAGGATTGTATTCTAACGATCGGAGGTTCAGTGAGTGACACACCCCTCCGTAGGTGCCTTATGTGAAAGTATGGTTAAATCGATAGCGCTGATTGCAAAATACGGGGAATGTTCGGGGTCGCCAAATGCCACTTTGAATGCCTGTAGAGAATAGCTTTTGGCGTTTAATTATGATATTATAGGGGAATTTGCGGGTACGATAATTGCCAGGCATGCCTTAGAATTATTGTAATTAAACAATGCTAAGGTAATTACAAGTACGATCATAAATAAGGGAAAAGGAGTTCAAGTACACAAGGGGGGAGATGAAACGAATCAAATCCTAGTCCTAAATACTATTATCTCGTGTTATCTTGTTTATTTTATTATTCCGTAAACCAACCTTTTTGCGAAAACGTTTTATTGAAAATTACAATTACTATAACTCTACAAGTTAAAACCTCTCCTTGTGGATACGATAACTCACTCTAAAACTACTGGACTACTGGTAAAACTTGCCAGGAACCCATCAAGTTTTTGGCGCCGTTGCCGGGGAGCGTGTCTCAATTGTATAGTTTAATGATTGAATTTTCATTTGTTTCAAAAATTTTCAAAAAGTGTAATTTTCATATTTCTTTTATTTTTTATTTATTTTCGTATTTTATTTAAAAAAATTTTGAAATTTGAAATTATCTTACCTTATCTTCAGTACTTATCCTGTTTGAATTCTTTTAGAATTTAGGATAAGTAGATATCATATTTCAAATTCTAATTCTAATTCTATCTTAGAATTTAGGGATTTTTTTATTATTATTTTCGTTTTTTATTTATTTTCTTTTTTTTTATTATTTAAAAAAATTTAGTCCACCTCTCCTGAGCTAACAATTGTTTGAGATTCTTGAATAAGTACTTTTGACAGGTATCTGAAAATCAATTAATGGAAGGAACACAATCCAGAAGGAGGACTTTGGGAGATTATATCATGCCTAAGGGCTATTTCATCATTCAAGTACTGGTCACCCAATTTATACAAAAGTTGTGGAAATAGATGGAGCACATCTTCAATTTGTTAAGCTCAACAGTTCACAGGATTGGCACACGAGGATCCAAATAAACATCTTTTACATTCCTGGAACACGTTGAAACTATGGGTTTTGAAGAGAAGGACAAAGAAGCTGCATGCTACGTTTATTTTCCTTTCTCTTGTAGGAACGACCAAAGATTGGTTAATGTCACACCCCCAGCCGAGTCTGAACAATTGGAACGTGGTAGCAGAAAAATTGCAAGAAGATTTTGTTGCAAGCCATGTTACATTCAAAACAAGGCACACACTTCTTCATTCAAGCAAGAATCAAAATATTTCTCTCATGCACCGATTCAGATGATGTTTCAACCCCATAAGCAGATCGTTGAAGATGGACTCAGGAGGTTGGAGCAGTCATTAGAAGCACTCAATAAGAAGATAGCCAACCTTTCTCAGCCACCGCAACAGTTCACGCTTATCCTATCCAGTCATCACAATTAATTTGTGACTTTTGCGGAGGTAATCATCTCAACGGTGACTGCTCTTTTCCAGATATTCAAGAAGAGGAAGCGTAAGAAGAGGAAACTGAAGAAGCACAAGAAGAAGAACTAGAAGAAGAAGAAGAAGAAGAAGAAGAAGAAGAAGAAGAAGAAGAAGAAGAAAGAAGAAGAAGAAGAAGAAGAAGAAGAGGAAACTGAAAAAGCACAAGAAAAAGAAGCAGAAGAAGTTGATGAAGAAGAGGAAGAAGAAGAAAAGAAGTGTTTACACATGCACTGCAAGCAAAGGTTTACCATATCAAATGCACTCAGTTTTTCACCGTGATGAAGAAGAGGAACATCCTTTTCTTTATTATTTCGTTCTTAATGAAGAAAAGAAATTAGAAGAAGCTACTGAAGAAAAGAAAGAGGAAGAAGTGCAGTAGAAGAAGGAGAAAATGAAACACAAAAGATGTGCTTGAAGAAGAATCTGACTGTGAAAGGGAAAAAGAGAAAGGTGAACCCGAAACAGAGAAAAGTGAACAGGGATAATGAATC